>JAQFZH010002045.1:0-18173 GCA_034695485.1 Entomobrya nivalis
GGGTCTTTAAATGTGGTGTTTTTGGAGCTTCTGATCAAATGATTTGCAGTGTCCGTAACCACACTCTAGGATCAGTAGTTGTGAAAAAGGACTTGAGACTCCAGTCTAAATATATCAGATCATGGCCATTACTTAAAGTTTATATACGGGAGGTAAGCTACTACGACGAACAAACAGCTTTGGTACTTCTCGATTTTAATATCAACCAAGTTGTCAGTCTTTTATTGTTATAAGTTAGCAATACGTCAATACATTGATGTACTAGGCTTTTTCATGTTGGGACACAATTTTAAGCATTTTATACGTATAGCTTTACAACACCTATGTGTGTACTTAATGTATGCCGTTTATTGTGTAAACAAAATACGATTTTTGACTTAAATTTTTGGGGTACTTGTGTTTCCCCTGATGCTTAAATGAAGGTTGGGGTTATACAAACAAAACTAAAAGTAGGTGGAAAAAAGCACTTGTAGGTTCGAAGAATTCATATTTTAATCAGTTCTTTGAATAAATATTTATGCTTCACTTTAATGATGACTTTGGTTCTAGTGTTTTTCATCTAGTTATATATTTTTATGCAATTTTATACAAGTCGTTCTAATAGTCCTAAGAATTTTTAAAAGATTAAATATGCTTCGTCCCTGTTTTCGTTGCTGCAAAAACCTGAACCCAACCAACAACTTTAACGTACAACCTTTAACATCGCGTAAGTAAAGTACAAAACTTGCTGCTGAACGGCGTTTAACTTGAGTTTCTGGGCGTCTTCTTCGTTATCAGTTTTTTGTGCGTTTTGATGGGTTAATCTAGCTACATTACTATGAATTCTTTGTTTCATTTAAACCATTTGCTTTATAAATCAGGCAAATATTTTCCAGTTTGAAATATGTTTTTTTCGGTTTAAGCAACTTTATACGAAATCTAATTGGACTTTAAGCGACATTTCAAATATTGTTGTAGTGCCTTTAACTTGAGTTTTCAGGTGTCTTCTTCGTTTATTAGCAGAACGTAGTAACATTAGTATTGAGAAAACGGACTAAATTGACTGCAAACTGCCGCAAATTCCCAAGTCATTATAGTCTCCACTCTCTGAAATACTATTGTTCAGTTGGGATGTTTTCCCATTTACAAATATTGTTTCGTCTGCATGCATCTTTCATCTGTGTAGCTTTACTAAATACTATGTTTACAATATGCATCTAAATCTAACCAAATTAGACATTTCCAGGTTTTTTGGGTTGAGTTTTTGATAGTTTTGCTGTTGTGACCAAGAAGGATCTTATATTCACAATATGGATCCAAATCTAACCAAATGGGTTAATTCCACGACTTTTAGGTTAGTCATTTTGATATATTTGCTATTTTGACCAAGGAGTATACTATGTTCACAATATGAATTTTAAAAATGTCTCCTTCGTTGTTAGTTTTTTGTGCGTTTTCTGTGTTGACGTAGAAAAATTCCCATGAAATATTTGGTTGATTTTAACCGGTTAGTACATAAACCAGGCAAATATTTTACTGTTTGAAATATAGTTTTATCGGTTAAACAGGACTTAAGCGAAATCAAACTCGACATTCATGCGACACTTCAAAAATCTTTTAAGGACTTTTAACGAAGCTTTTAAGCCAAAAAGAATACATTTATTATTATTAGTATTTTCGAGTAATGTCTTGTTTTATAATTCCCAGTAATACCTTGGTTTGCATGTACTCTTATTGCTAAGATTTCTTCGGATCTGGAACTACCCAGGGGATCAGCCATTTTGATTTGTTTGGTCTTATTTTTGGGTAGCGAATATTGCTACTACTACCTTTTCAAGATTTCAATTTTTGTGCTCGAAGTGTATTTACAGAGGACGTAGCTTTTGCGGAGCTTAAATGACAACTTTTTTTTCTTGATGGAAAAACAAAGCAAAAACAAAGCCGGATGCCTCTTGCAGTTTCAGTTGCGAAGAAATATTAGCAATAACAGTAATATAAAATAACTACATGTATAAACACAGCTGGTTGAAAAATAAAATTTGTTTCACAATTTTAAAACAAAATCAAATGTTATCAAATCCTGCTCATTACAAATATATTAGGCATAATAATACGGAATTTATTAGCTTATTTTATTTGTCAAAATAAATTGCTAAATATTTTTTTCATAAAAATTCTTTTGTTAGCTTAAGCCTTCAAAAAAAACTTTCCATATTTTTAATTATTATGATTTGCGCATTTCCACTCGTTGCAAGTAAAACCTTTAATTTTTGAAGCGATGAAGACTTCTCATTTTGGTATGACCTTTTTTCAAGTGTGGGTAAACGAACTAGAAACCAATTCACTTTCTTTTTGCGGACATTATCTACTTTAATGAATAATTGTTCAAAAAATGTCATAGAAGATATTCCAAGTGTTCAAGTTTTCCTGATGCTCCATGGATGATTTATTTTTGAAACTCTTTTCACAAAATATACACTTGTAATTCTAGTTTTAAAATCCAAACTGCTCATCACAACATAAACATTGATATCTGCCTTTGACCATTTTAAACACTTGCAATGCATTCAAACGATAACGTCACTGTCACGTCATCATTCATCCAGTACAAATATTGAGATGACAATACCATTAAATTGGGAACAAACCCAAGCCAATCAAGCGATGGAGACGGAATGTGTGGAATCCACCAAACAAAAGGAAATATCGACTGACATAACTGAAAATCAAATTGAAACGCTAAAATTTACCAGTGATTCTTTAGTTTTACTTGAGCAGCCCTACAAAGACTGTGTTGAGCCAGAAAACACAATTTTAAATATTATTACAGAAGAAGACGAGATATCAGTCGACGAAAACCCACAAAAGTCGACGACGATGATCATAAAAACGAATGTAACGATAGTCATCATTCAACTGATTCTGCCATAAATGGCTCTTCTTCCGAAAGTGAAAGCGGTGAAGATCGCAATAATGTTACTGACACACAGAAAAAGCACTATGTACAGTGTCTACAGTGTACCAAATTTTTCAGAAAAGGAAATGACATTAATCAACATATGAAAACCGTACATCCTGATAAGATAATTGACGAAGGTGACAACAAATCAGCAAATTACGACGATGAAAACAATTCTAGCACTCTGCAGTCTCTTTCAGAATCAACTTTATTCAATTCAGAAACAAGTTCAGTGGTCTCAAATACAAAACCTCTGAATTTACTAGAAACCCTTCTCAGATTAAGATTTAAATGTGATATCTGCCAGCTTACCTTTTCAACAGCACTCAGACTAGAAGAACATGTAAAATCCCATAGTGATCACGATGATAGAGATAACGTTGAAAATGTCAGTTCTGTTAAACATGAAGATAAACAACAGAATGATGTTAGTGATGAGGACCAACAATCAGATGGTTTCATGAGTTCCTCTCAATCAAGCTATTCTGACAGTGAATCTTCATCATCCGATGAAAATTCTGAAAGTGAATTGGAATGCAAACCAAGTGTCCAAGCTCAGAAACCTAAAACTAAAAATAAACAAATAATTCCTCGTGCTAAATACCAGTGTACCATTTGCAAACTTAGGTTTGCCACAAAAGTCATCCTGCAATACCACCAAAAGAAGCATATTAGTTTCAAGACTCGAGCAAGTACATCAAAAGATCGAGCAAACGAACGAAACAGATTACAATGTTTACAATGCCAAAAACGCTTCCACAAGACACAACAACAATTTGTTCATATTTGGAAACATCACACAAATCACAACACCTCACCCTATTATGAGGACTTTGTTATTATGGAAGATTTTACTATACACGATGTAATTCATAAAGAAAATGCGAAATATCCATGTGAAATTGCCAACTGTGGACAAAAATTTCTAACGCAGGAAGCTCTCGAAGACCATTCCAAGCTTCATGACATATTTACCTGTAAATTTTGTTCCGAAACGTTTACATTTGCACCGAAGCTCGCACTCCATGAAGCCAAAAATCATGAGGACTGCAAAGGAAACCGTTTCAAGTGTCCAAGATGCACTTTTAAACCACATGATCAAAACCAATGTGTCAACCATTTCCTCCAAACTCACTTCAATTTATTGGTGGATATATGTAGATGTTTGAAAATTACCTTCTACCATACTCGGACATCATCTGACACATCAAGAAATTTCGAATGCAAAATCACCAGAAGAAATTTACAGGTGTGGGGATTGCACTGCGTATTTTATTACACCATTTCAGTTATCAAAATATAAATTAGTGTTGCATTCAAGTGGTGTTAAGAAACATAAGTGTGGAGATTGCGAAAAGAAATTTCGTCTTCCGGAGCAACTTCGTAAGCATAGAATAAGTATACACAAAGATGTCATTGGTGAACTTCATTACTATTGCAATGTTGACGGTTGTGAAAGAAGATTCGAGACTAAATATGAACTTGATAGCCATACTACCCATCGTCACTCTGGAAAGGATCCATCTTTAATGTGTACTGAATGCGGAAAAAGATTTGGAGGGAAGTCGGCATTGCAAAAACATAAACAAGTTCATGATGCTGATTTTCAGGAGAAGAGGAGAAAGGAGAAGACTCTTGGTTTCGTTTGTGAGCATTGTGGGAAAAAGTTTTTAAAGAAGGAACAACTTGAAGTTCATTACAAAAGCCATTCTGGTCCAGAGTCGTGGGACTTTTGTTGTGAAATTTGTTCCAAGAAATGTTCGACAGGTGGTAAATTAAAGGAACATCTGAGAGTGCATTCTAAAGAGAAGCCCTTTGTTTGTGAGGTTTGTGGGCAGAAGTATGCTCATAGGCATAACTGGCGACTTCATTTGAAGTCAAAACATGGTCAGACTTAAATATTAAGTTTGTGATTATGTACATCTGATATTACGTCAATAAACATTTTTGCTGTTTGTAGCAAAGCAAACAATATTAATATTATTTAATAATTCAAATGCGAAACTTCAAGTAACGCCTGAATAAATAAATTTGTATGCGAACTTTATATAAATAATATAAAGATAAATATAAACTGATTATGTATCCATGACGACTTTACGACCAAATCATCATACGGCCAAATACACCTGGTTCATTTGTCTCAAATAAGTAGTACCTGTTATTCAGGTCAATTAACATCTTGTATACACCTAATTTGAGCCCATTTATCTCGTTTAACTCAGGAGTAGAAACAAATACAAATTGAGCTCTGTACAAGCAAGTTTTCCCAAGATACTTAAAATTTGGATCCGTACCAAATTGGACAATGGCTTTGTGATCACATTCAATTTTTCCGTTTGAGTATTTTATCAATGTTTTAATTACCCTATCTGGTACAAAACTTGAAGAAAGCTTTCCAACCACATGATTTAAGTTTTCTTGCTCCTTAAATTGATTTAAGTGGCTTGGATCTCTACTTGTCCAAATTTGTTTCGACGTTTTTAAATCATTATGAAGGTAAATTAAAGTAAAAAATTGAATATCTTTATCAGCAAGTATATAGTCGTTTGCTAACTTTATATAATCGCCAGTCGCTTTAGGATCCTTAGTCATAAACGTATAGAGGGACGATGTATAAATATTTCTTAAAAAGAGCGCCAAAACGACCAACCAACTTAGCATTAGAAACCAGATGCTCTTATTTCGATCTAAAATTCGATCGTCACCTTGTTCTAAAAGTGTTACGAATAGCCAGTAGTATGAATTGATTTGAAGGTCCGTAAAATTTAAAGCGGCGCTAATTCCAAATATCACAACTAAAACAATAAGCCATCCAGTTAGTGTTAGCGGTCTAAGCAAAGCTAGGACACTTACATTTGCCATTTTGCTACTTGGCTTTTCAGTAAATCTGGTAAATTGTTTGCCACTTTTATCAACATCGTAAGGTATAAAATGTTGAGATGAAAACATCGCGCGAGATACCTCCAGCTTTTTATAATTTACTTCGAATATTTTGGAGCATGACAGGCAAAGATATTTCAATATAAAGTAAATGATACATTTTTCTACCGTTATTTCGCTGTCACTCGAATAAGCACCAAGTGCTATATTTGTTAGTGGATCTTTTCTGAAGGGACATTTGACTGTATTTTTTGACTGTATGCTGAATTTAAAATTTACATGATTCCATTTTTGAACAAGCTCCCTATATAAAGGAAACCTGCCAGCAAATATTTTTACAACTGGGAAGTAAATGCGATCGCCTTCTACGTCAATATTTAATTCCAGACAGCCTACACATACCGCAAAAACTTCGATGGAGTCGTAATTTAGTAAAAAGACTTTTGAGCTTAGATAAATATTGCTGAATATTTCAAGTTTAAAATTTTGAAACGTTGAATTTAGCAGAATTGGAATAAAAACGAATTCGGGCTGGTACGGATTTGAACGTGAATAAGGACGCGTAAGGCTAGAAATACGAAATTGTATATAGTCTTCTTAGTTTACTTGATTATGAACAAATACACACGGAAGTTGAACAACGCAGTTTGAATCGGAATGTTTTAGGGAATGAAATATTTGATTGTGGATCACACTTAAGTCTTCGTTTTCTGCTAGAGTCCAAGTCAACCATAATTGATCGTTTTTACTGTTAGTGAGGTTAAATTTATGGTCAAACGTTGAAGTATGCAAAACTAAGCAGTATTTGACACTTTCTTGGGGTGCTAAAACACAATAGTTTAACCAACTTCTATAAAGGCCAAGTAATGAATTTGGCTTCCTAGAAAAGTGAATTGTACATTTATGAAAGTTTTCGAATAAGTTTTTGTAAGTTGCGAATTGATTGACGGCAGGTTCAAGTAAACTTTCTATTGGAAATATATCTTTGGAGAGATAGCAAGGTAGCTGAAACAAAGCTAAAACAACTTGAAAAATTGCGACAGTTTTCATTATGGATTTTTGATGATATTAGTTAACCAGAGTAAATTTGAAAGTAGACTTTAATAACTGAAAAATATTGAGGTGCTAAATATAACAAAAAATACAACTACGGAATTATCCAATAAAAAAATTACGTAAGGGTATTTTTTTTTCAATTTATAATGACGGGTCGTTAATGTTTTAAGTGTAGTGTATCAAGTGTTTTGAATATTCAAAGACTTGTGAAATAAGTATTTTTACAAGGTATATGAACCATATTACAAATAATGATGTGACAAAAAAGTTGACAATTCTTTTGAGTGGTTTTACCCATTGGTTGAATTATTCCATTGTTACCGATGGTGTATAGGTATTTCAATTTGTCATTTTCAACAAGTAAAACATATTATTTATTTAGAACTTTAAAATTAATTAATTTAAAAAGTAATCTGCAGTCTAAAATATGTCATTCAATTTTATTGATAACTCTTATTTACTAATCATTTACAGGACCAAAGAATATGATATAAAATTCTACATGTAACGCATACTGCTATATATCAAGATTAGTTATGCTAAATATATTTTTACTGGCGTTATTGAATACATTCTTTGTCTTTGTTAAAATAGCTTATCATATGAAGACCAACGTTTTTTGAAATACAACAATTGATGCAATTTGTCTTAAATATTCTTCAAATAAAGTGGCAGAGGCAGTATAGACCAGTGTAAATAGATGGCTGATTTCAAAACATAAAGCAATTGCACCGAAATTAATAGCGACTGCATATATTGTCCAAGCCACCTTCAAATCATCAACATTTACAGGTTTGGCTTCACCTTCACTAATCCCCTCCTCATAAATATCATCTATCTCACACACTTCCTTATATAATTTAAAACAATCTTTTCCAATCCACTTTTTCAGTACATTTCTCACAAAAATCTGTTTTGTAGTGCTGTATCTTCTAGTAATATCTTCAAATTCTTCTTTAAAATTCCATTTATTGTAATATTTCTTTTGAATTTCTAATATTTTAGTAAAGCAAATGGTATCCTAGTATTTGATAAACTCAAGAAAGAACCACGGCGATTTTAACAGAGGACTTTTCATATTTCGAAACCCATCTATGTATATACTAAATATTATGAGCACTTACAAACATTTAAAGCTGTCTGTATTTCATTCGCGCACAGTTTTTTTAGACGAGCTATCACTTTCCATTCTTTTTTAATATAATCAAATGTATATACGTCTTTTTCGAGTCGAACGAAATCATGTCTTAATTTTTAGATTGATTTTGTCTCTCTAGAATATTTTTTGAAATCTTTTATGTTCAGTTTTTAATTATTTGTTCCCCAATGATTTTTATGCTTATATATTGCAATGGAAATTGTATGCCTCAAAAATAAATTCATTTTTGAAATAGAACATAACAGAGAATGATGCGGGAAAATAATAAATGGAGTGAACAGAAGTAATGGAGATTGTATGAGTTTGACTAGTTTTTATTGAAATAAAATCAGAATTCCAATAAAGCTCGTATTTTAACATTGTAAGATTGACACAAACAAACCGTTAAGTTGCACTATTGTTGCAGTATTGCATTAACTAGACTAAAGTTTAATCCCTTGAAATATAACACGCCTGTCAACTTCATAAATAAGGCATATCTGGCGATCACATGAAGTCGAAGGTTTATTTTTCAGGTCTTTTAAAACAGTAAGTCCTACTCAATAAATAAATCACTCAATTTTAATGCAACCTCGTGTTTTGCAGCATACCTTTTGAATTGTTAAGTGTATTTGCTGCAATATAGTTGCACCAATTTCTTGACAAAACACAACAACACCAATAGATATAGCTATACCAAACATTATCCATGCCACCTTCAAATCCTCAACATTAATACTTTGAGCTTCATTAAAACTTGCCAAATCCTCAGAAATTTTATCCAAAGCGCATGCTTCTTTATAAAGCTTAAAACAGTTATTTGCTGTCCATTTCCGAAGTGCTTGCTTAGCTAAAATCTGCTCTGACCAGCTATAATCCCTCGAAATACTTTCAAGTTCCACTTTTAATTTCCATTCGTTATAATAATTTCTATGAATTCCAATGATTCCAGATTCCGGCAGTCCAGCCAATAAACTACTTATCTTTGTTTCCGCAAATGATCTTATTTTTGACGACCACATCATCAGACGGCCAAACACACTCGGTTCGTTAGTCTCGAATAAGTAGTACTTATTGTTCAAGTCAATTAACATCTTGTTTATACCTAATTTGATCCCATTCATGTCGTTAAATTCGGTAGAGGAAACAAATACAAATCGATCTCTATACAAACAAGTTTTCCCATAAAACTTATAATTTATATCAATACCAACTTCTTCAATGTGTTTGTTATCGCATTCAATTTTCCCATTTGACTGTTTTATCAGCGCTTTAATGACCCTATCCGGGTAAGAACTTGAAGAAAGTTTTCGAATCATAAGATTTAAATTTTTTTGTTCTTTAAATTGATTTAAGTTGCTTGGGGCTCGACTCGTCCAAATTCGTTGCGACATTTTTAAATTTTCATGAACGTGTAATAGAGTAAAAAATTTGACACCTTTATCTGCAAATATATCGTCGTTTGTTAACTTTACAACATCGCCTGGCGCTTGAGGGTCCTTAGTCATAAACGTATAGAGCGACGATGTATAAATATTTCTCAAAAAGAGCGCAAGAACTACCAACCAATTTAACATTAGAAACCAATTGCTTCTGTTTCGATCTAAAATTCGGTCATCGCCTTGTTCTAAAAGTGTTATAAATAGCCAGTAGTATGGATTCTTATGAAAGCCCGTTGAATTTATCGTGGCCCCAATTGCAATTATCACAAGTATTACAACAATCCATCCGAATAATGAAAGTGGTTGAAGCAAAGCTAGGACACTTACATTTGCCATTTTGCTACTCGGCTTTTCAATAAATCTGGTAAATCGTACTCCACTTTTATCAACATCATATGACATAATATGGTGGAATGAAAACATCGAGCGAGATAACTCCAACTTTTTGTAATTTCTATCAAATATTTTGAAGCATGACAGACAAAGGTATTTCAATATGAATGAATTGATACATTCCTCCACCGTTATTTCACTATCTCTTAAATATTCATCAGAAGATTTGCTTGGAAGTAACTTTTTTCGAAAGGGACATTTCTCCAACTGGTTTGTAACTATGCGAAAGTTAAAATTCACATGATTCCATTTCTGAACAAGTTCGTGATATAATGGCACCCTGTGAGCAAATATTTTAACAACTGGTAAGGAACTGGGATAGCCTTCCACCCCAATATGTAATTCCAGGCAGCCCACGCAAGCAGCAAAAATTTCACTCGAGTTGTATTTTAGTAAAAACACTTTCGATCGTAAATAAATATTGCTTGTTAATGCAAATTTATTGTTTTGAAACGTGGAATTATGTCCAATTGGAATAAAAACGAATTCGGGCTGGTATGGACTTGAACTGGAATAAGGACGTGTAAGACTATAAATACTTAATTGCATTTTGTCTTTATAATGTATTTGATTCTTAGGAAAAACACTTGGTAGTTGAACTACGCAGTTTGAATCTGAATATTTTAAGGAGTAAAATATTTTACTGTGGACAAAACTTAAGTCTTCTTCTTCTGCAAGAGTCCAAGTCAGCCACAGTTTATCGCCTTTACTGTAAGTGAGGTTGAATTTATGGTAGCACGTTGACGTGTGCAAAACTGCGCAATACGTCATATTTTCTTTTTGTGCTAAAGCACAGTAGTCTAACCAACTTGTATATAAGCCAAGTAATGCATTTGGCTGCCTAGAAAAGTGTATTGTACATTTGTGAAAATTTCTGAATAAGTCTTTGTAAGTCGCGAATTGGTCGATGACTGGCCCAAGTAAACTTTTCATTGGAAATATATCTTTGGAGTGATAACACGGTAGGTGTAACATAACTAAAACAACTTGAAAAATTGTATAAGTTTTCATTTTGGTATTTTTGTGATATTAGCTAAGCAGGGTATTTGAAGGTAGACTTTAGTAACTTTGAGGTGTTGAACATTACAAGAAAAACACAACTGCTTCGCCTAAATTTAATTAAAATGGTAAGGTTTTTTCAATTGATTTCATGACTAAAGTGTGACAAGTGCTTTGTATATTCGATGGCTCTGGAAATATTTAAGTACATATACTTTTACAAGGAATATGATTCGTATTTAAAAAAAGTGATGACACGAAAGGGTTTATAATAATAATTTATTTATTTAAGTATTTTCTTCTTAGGTGAATTATAAGCATCTAAATTTGTCATGATGAAATTATAAATTCATTACTTATTTAGAACTTATTAAATTTATTAACAAAAGGATTAAATTTTAAAAGTCTAAATTATGTAATTTAATTGGATCGACATCTCCATTTTATTAATCATTAACAGTACGATAGTATCTGATATAAATTGAACATATACATGTTTTCGTTGCATTTACTGTTACGCCTAATATTGGGTATTTATAGTTTAACAGACGTTAGGTAATACATTCATGGCCTTTATTAATATTCTCGGAATCCTATTGAAAATGCAATGTATAGTGTTCGTTTGTCCGTCTGCATACCCTTTATCTTTTTTATCTATACGAATTTTTAAATTCTGTCTTCACTAATCGATTACTATTGACCATAGTTTGGTTAAGTTCGTTAACAAGCAAAATCGGCCGACCGCTACCAGAGTGACGGCCGATTAACGGTCTCATACTTTTCAACAACAAATGGACAATTTTCTTATTGTACCAATCGATACACCTGCCCGCAGACATGTCGTAGCTTGACCCAAATGACCCCAAACATTACGTGATCGTTCCCAAACATTACGTAATTGGTCCTTAACATTACGTAATCGATCCCAAACACTACGCAATCGTTCCCAAACATTACTAAATCGATTAAAAATATGACTAAATCGATTCGATCAATCGATGGTTTACAAATCAGGCTAATATTTTACATGTATTATTTAAAAGAAAGTGTTGAAAACTATCAATGCAAATGGTTTAAAATAACCGTCTTAAGACCGGTTTCTTTTATTTTTTCATCATGTAGGACTGAAAATAAAAGTTAAATATAAAAATGAATTTAATTATTAAAAATGAATTATTTATGGACACATTCAAATGTGAATCAATCAGAAAGTATAAAATTTATTTTTTGTTATTAACGTAGTTTGCATAACTACTATATTACCTTGTTTTGTTTTTTTCACAATCATTTTGCTGCATTATTAACGAGTAGAAGTTGACAATTAACGCTTGTTCAATTAAGTAGCTAGAGCTCTGTGGTTTTTGTATACAACTTTGAATTACCATTCACTTATTTTTTTACAAATCTCATTTCTTGAAAATTTGTTGATCTCTGTAGTTAGATTGCGTTGTACTATTTGTTGTAGAATATTAGCGTCAGCGTAGTATGGTATTGAAATATACAATGGAGTCGACTCTGGTTGACTCTGTTGAGTAGCGTGTATTGCTGGAAGGAGATTACCATGGTATCTCTTAAAATTCAATATTAACCATGAACTACGTGGAATTAGTAGGCGATTTCTATTTATAGCTTCCATTTTATCCCGGCGTGAATCTAAAAACATTTTTGGGTATCTCCTTTTTACAAATCTGTCGAACATTTCTGTTATTTCTTTGTTGCATTCTTGTTTATTCGTTTTTTAATAGCTTGACTGAATGGTAATACTCGAAGAAGATGCTTCGGGAAGATAAGTACATATTTTTACTCACTCGTTTTTGTACATACTTGTAGAAATCGTATTTGCATTTAAAATTACATTGATATCTAAAAAATTAATTTGTTAAATTATACTTACTTGTGAATGTTAAAAAAGCTCTGAAATAATGTCTGAAATAAAGCTTATCTGTAAAACTGGACATTGATGCGACATTGCATAAATCGTTTAAAGACTTTCAACAAAAGTTTTTTGAGGTTTCCTTCGTTGTCGGTTTTTATGCATTTTTCTGGGGTGATGTAGAAAATCTTATCAATTATTTTGTTGATTTTAGCCACCTGGTATTAATTCAAGCTAATGGTTTACTGCTTGAAATATATTTTTATTAGTTAAAGCGGACTTAAACGAAACTAAACTGGACATTCATGCGACACTTCATAGATCGTTTAGGGACCTTTAAAGGAGGATACGATGTTCACAAGATGGATCCAGATATAAAAAACTGGTATATTTACGGGTTTTTCAAGTTGGGATTTTAGATAGTTTCCCTGTATTGACCAAGGAGAATATAATATTTACAATTCGGATCCAAATCTAACCAAATGGATTAATACTACGTTTTTCTTTGTTCATTTGAAAATCTCGAATGAAATATTTGGTTGATTTGAACCTTTTGCTTCATTAATCAACGAAGCTTGTCACTGTTTGAAACACGGTTTTAATGGTTTAAACAGACTGACAAGAGATCGAACTGGAATTTTGAGCGACAATTCATAAATCGTTGATCACTTTCAACTTTAGTTTTTAGCGGTGTCCCTCGTTGTCAGTTTTTTGTGAGTTTTAATTTGCTCATTTGAAAATCTCAAACGAAATATTTGGTTTATTTGTACCCTTTGCTTCATAAAACAAAGAAGCCTGTCTCTGTTTGAAACACGATTTTAATGGATAAAAAAGACTGATACGAAATCGAACTGGACTTTTAAGCGATACTTTCGCGACTTAAGCTTTCAATTTTAGTTTTTTGGGTTCTCCTTTGTTGTCAGATTTTTGTGCGTTTTTCTGGGTTCATCTGAATATCTCCAGTGAAATATTTGGTTGATTTGAACCTTCTGGTCCATAAGTCAACGAAGTGAGGCAGTGTTTGAAAACCAGATTTATTGGTTAAAGAGGACTGATACGAAATCGAACTGGGCTTTAAGCGACACTTCATAAATCGTTGAAGCTTTTTCAACTTTAGTTTTTTGATATTTCCTTCGTTGTCAGTTTTTTGTGCGTTTTTCTGGGTTTATCTGAAAAAAACGAATGAAATATTTGGTTCATTTGAACCTTTTGCTTCATAAGTCAACGAAGTGAGGCAGTGTTTGAAAACATGATTTATCAGTTAAAAACGACTGATACGAAATCGAACTGGACTTTTAAATACCGAATACCAAATTCGTTTTAAAGCAATAAAGTTGTTGTGATTATATTTTGGAGTTAGCACATTAGTACAGAATATGCTATCCAAATGCACTTTTGTATAAATTCCTCGACACAACAAACAGAAAAGAAGTAAATTCCTTGGCTCAGTGCTTCAATTTCCCAACTGACATAATTTGTACATGAAAAAGTTTGGTTTGTCATGTCATGTATTCTTTTGCTTGTTAAAATATGAAAGACTTCGTGTTCACAAATTATAAACAAATGCATATACATTTTCTGGTATTTACTCAGGTAAAATGCCACTCAATATGAAAAAGCATGAAAAACTTTATAGGAAAATGCTAGAATGCATCTGTGATTACTTTTGTAATGCTTAATTTGAAAGACTTCTTTTATCGTTGAATTGGTTCATCATAAACGTTAAAAGTAATGGAAATTTACAACAGTGATGTGAAAGGCAACCCAAGACAAGCCATTTCATTCATGTAAACCCTTTTTAAAGAGTGATTTTACATTCAAACTAATGCACAGCATACCATAACTGTACTTATACGAAACTCATGTACTGCCCCAAATTAAATTGGAATGTTGGCCTTATTAAGGGTCGTTTTGGAATTCGCACACACATATGCATGTGTGATTTTGGGATTTTAATTGTAAGTTATTTCTAATTTCCCAACATCCCTTGTAAACCGTAACCTCAAAAGCGACAAACAACTACAAAACGTTAACAATCCTTACAACATAATCGTAAAATATGATAACATTTAATTGTAAAAAAATTACACATAACGTCGTTTTATTGGAATGCACCTTTACGGAAATTATTTCATATTTGAAGTTATTATCCAAATAAATCCCATTAATTAAATAAAAAAAACTTATAACATTAATTGGTTGAAAAAGTTTATTAATTTATTTTAATAAAGCAGTTTCCATAATACAGATAATCAACCATTTTCTTGCATAAACAAATAAACAGGTGGAATTCCTACCTTGCTTCAACTTGTTTGTTAGGCAGACAATCTGCTCAGCTGAGTTTTGTTTTGGAGAGCATCATTGTTGTTATTTCATTACATATCACATGTATACTGCATGTATGTAAAATAAAAGAGTACTCAATTTCTCTTCAATTTATTACTTGCGAGGGAGCATGTCAATCAAAATATTTCACTGTGATATTACGTTTTATATCAAAAATAATTTGTTAACTTATTTGTGTGTAAAAAAATACATCAATTACTTATAAAAATGGAGAACGAACAACGTTACTGTGTTTTCTGTTGTCGGGAATTATTTTCCTCTGGTGTCCTCGAAGAAAATGGGAGACAGGAAAAACCTAATACAAACACAGTTTACCAGTTCTTCGAATTATTTTCAAGATATTGTTCAACTGGTTTAAAAATGAGCCACAGTAATGATTACAGATCATGTGATAATTGCGTTGTAGCACTGAAAGACTTTACTGATTTGTATTCTCAAATGGATGGCTTGAGACTGAAACTTAATGGGAGGATCAATACTCTAAAAACTATAATGGAACAAGCTGATAAAATTCCATCCAGACAAAAAGCCTTTGGTCCAGTAGAAAACATCAATCATGGAAAAAATTATAACGAAGATACACGAAAATTAAGGAATCGATTTGTACACGATTGTAAGGATATTTGTTAATGAAGTATCTAGAATTGAATACAACTCTTAAAACATTTTTAATGTCAATTTATAATAATATTGATGTATTTATGATTTATCTATTTTAGGTTCTACCCATTTGAAATCTTCTTGGCCTAAAATAAAACTGTCACGTCATCATTCATCCAGTACAATTAATGAGATGACAATAACACTAAATTTGGAACAAAACCAAGCCAATCACGAAATGGAGACTGAATGTCCGGAATCAACGAAGCAAAAGGAAATGTCAAATGGCACTACTGACAAGCAAGTTGAAACGCTAAAATTGAACACGGATTCCTTAGCTGCAATTGATCACTACAAAAACTTTGTTAAGCCAGAAAATACAGTTTTCAATATTATTACAGAACTAGACCAAGGCGAGATATTAGTTGAGGAAAACCCACAAAATGAGAATATCACTCAAAATAACAGTGGAAATTTAATTGGAGGTGAAAGTTTGACTAGTGAAGATACAACAACAGAGGCTCAAGTGGAAATTAATCCTGCCAATTCACTTGATTATTCTATAAATTCGATTAGTGAAACGATTCCTGATATTATTTCGAATACAATTACAAGTTCATGTGACCAAGTCGATAATGAACTTGCCCATAATATTGGTGATGATTCATATAAATCTCCAATATTCGATTCCAATACTACGACTAGAGAACAATGTCTTGGCGAAGAAAATGAAGTTGAAATTGAGAACTGTGCTTCTGTTTCTAGAATAGAGGGTAATGAAATGGAAATTGAGGATAACGAACAAATGTACCCTAATTATGTCGTTGAGAATGAAGTCCACAATGAAGACTTAAATTATCCTCCAATTGACAATCAGATTGTGATTCCTGAGCTTCCTGTTGATCTTCTTGACGAGCTTGTGCAAAGCGATGAACTACCTATTGTACAAAAACGAAGCCTCCGGAAAATATTCCAGTGTAAAATCTGTAAACTCACGTTTTCCTCATCTGAGCGACTAAATGTCCATAACAAATCACACGACGACGACGATAATAATGACGAATCTGACGAAGGTCATCAGTCAACTAATTCTGTCATGAATGGCTCCTCTTCCGGAAGTGAAAGTGATCAAGATTGTGAACGTATTGTAAATAAAAAGTCCAAGCACTATGTACAGTGTTCTCAGTGCACCAAATATTTCAGGAAAGGAAATGATATTAACCATCATATGAAAACCGTACATCCTGATGAAATAATTGACAAACACGACAGCAAATCGGCAAATAAAGATGATGTAAATAATTCTAGCACTCTGCAGCCTCTTTCTGAACCAACTTTGCTCAATTCAGGATCAAGTTCTGTGCTCCCAATTACAAAACCTCTGAATTTACTAGAAACCCTTCTCCGATTAAGATTTAAATGTGATTTATGTAAGCTCACGTTTTCAACAGCACTAAGGCTTGAAGAACATGTAAAATCCCATAATCATGATCATGGTCACAGTGATAACGTTAAAAATATCAGTTCTGTTAAACAGGAAGATAAACAACAGAGTGATATTAGTGATAAGGACCAGCAGTCAGATATTTCCATGAGTTCTCTGGAGGATTCTTCTGAATCAAGCTATTCTGACAGTGAATCTTCATCCTCCAAAAACGATGAAAATTCTGAAAGTGAATTAGAATGTAAACCAAGTGTATCTCAGAAACTTAAAACTAAAAAGAAACAAATAATTCCTGGTGCGAAATACCAGTGTAACATTTGCAAACTTAGATTTGCCACAAAAGACATTCTCCAATATCACCAAAAGACGCATATTAGTGACAAGACTCGAGCAGGTACAACTAAGTGTCGAACACACGAAAGAAAGAAATTCCAATGCTCACATTGCCCTAAACGATTTTACAGCCCGCAACAAAAATGTGTTCATATTTGGAATTATCACAATAATCATAACAAATCACCATATATTGAGGACTTTATTATTATGGAGAATTTTACTATACACGATGTCATCCATAAAGGAAATGCCAAATATTCATGTCAAATAGCCAATTGTAAGCAAAAGTTTCTAACGCAGGAAACTCTAAACGATCATTCTAAGCTTCATGGTCAGTTTACCTGTAAATTTTGTCCAGAAAGGTTTGAATTTGCACCAGAGCTCGCACTCCATGAAGCCAAAACTCATGAGGACTACACAGAAAACAGGAAAGGAAATCGTTTCAAGTTCAAGTGTCCCAGATGTTCATATAAACCACAAGAACAAAACCAATATGTTAATCATTTTCTCCAAACTCATTTCAACTTGTTGATGGATATATGCCGATGTTTGGTTTGTAAGGCTCCTTTGTACGCAGCAAAAATAACTTTACCTTTTAGCATGCTCGGACATCATCTGTCACATCATCAAATTTCGAACGCTAAATCGCCAGAAGAAATTTACAGGTGTGGGGACTGTCCAGCGTATTTTATTACACCATTTCAGTTGTCAAATCATAAACAGTG
>JAQFZH010002046.1:0-18164 GCA_034695485.1 Entomobrya nivalis
TGTAACGTAGGGGAAGGGGTCCGATTTTA
The DNA here is from genome assembly GCA_034695485.1 of Entomobrya nivalis. NCBI lineage: Eukaryota > Metazoa > Arthropoda > Collembola > Entomobryomorpha > Entomobryidae > Entomobrya > Entomobrya nivalis. The sequence goes on from JAQFZH010002046.1 coordinate 30, forward strand.
GCGTTAGGTAGTTATCGAAAACTTTAGTTTTCGGGCGTTCTGCTCGTAGTAAACTAAAATCTTGATCAGAAACACACACTCCTTTTTAGACCACCATCAAAGCATACCACCATGATATGGAAATTACTATTACCATGCACCTGTTCAATTCAGTTATGTAGTTTCATGCAAAACCTAACCACACCTTTTCACAGCACTGTGATACTTAAGAGACATAAACGGCAGAGAACCTCCGAATTTTTCAGAATCGCAGAGGAAAGAATTCAACGCATATTATGTGCATTTCATACTTTTTGCGGCGAAGTAGAAACAGTAAAAATTTGGCATGATTAGCTGTTGGCTGTCATAATTGATCGCCTTCCGTGTAAGACATACACTGACGATGCGATGGCACAAGTTCAACAAATTTGTCTGCATAATAATATGTTGAAACATTTAAAACTTATTATTTTCATCAAATGTGCGTGCATTTCAAACCGTGTATGGTGATTCCCCGACCAAAATCAGGAATGATTACGTGGATTTATATACTGCACAGGGGGTTGTTAAATATGTATGAAACTATGAAGGTAAACTGTATATATAAGAATAATAATGTTTTGTCAATTTAGTTCGAAAGGTTGAACAGTTTTGCCAGTCACAAGAAATCATAAAGATTGTTTTCAAACATTAATAAATGATGAAAGCTATTTTTCTAGAATGATTGTTTGCGGCAAATACTGTGAAATTGGACAATACTAGATCTAAGTTATAGTTATAATGTTATGCTTTGACTTAATTAACCAACAAATTGGAGAAACAAGTGTAATGTTATATAAAGTTGGGGTAAGTATGCATTGTCAATTGAAATTGCAGAGGTGTGTGTGACGAGGACGATATAAGTCGCTCAAATGAATTCATTCATGTTGCTAGTTGGAAGAGGCGACAAAAACGACTAAATTCAGCAGTCACTGGAACCTACGCGTGTCACTAACCCCTATTGACATCATCGTCATTGAAATCCAGGTTTGGTATGATGCTTTGTAAATTATTAGACCATATTTTTTTTTGACAATCTACCAATAAATTTGTGAAACTCGATCTCAAAAATTGTGCGACATAATAATGATATGCAATGTTTTTTTTTTGTGTTCGTTTAACTGGGTGCACCAAAATTAATCCTACTGTTTGATTTTTTGTATTTTTTGTTTGTTCTGTGTTTGGAAGATGAAAGAAAAACATGAAAACTTTATTTAAATTGCTTATATATGATATATTATTTACAGATGAAAGAGATGCCATCCAGAAGAAAACGTTCACTAAATGGGTGAACAAGCATTTGACGAAGGTAAATAAATTTGCTTCAATTTTTATATTTCAATGCTTCAAATATTTATCGTATTTCATCATCATCTTCTTCTTGTCGAGTGAAGTTTTGTCCTTTCAAAATACTGTCAAAATCAATTATTAAAATTTGTCGGAGAATGAATCAGGGTTCAAAAAATAAACAAATACATAATATTCTCATATACTGAAAGTAAAGTCTATGGAATGAATAACACTGATCTCAAGCATTTGACCACACATGATGTTTTTGTTTAGTAACCTGCATTGAGGTACCATCGTTAGCAAAACGTGTCAGACCACTGTCACCTAATTTGCCACATTTAAAGTATAAATTCATATTTCAATAGAAATTTGTCATCAAATTACATTGTATTGCGCAGGTGTATACCTATGGCTGTGTTTATGTATGTACATACGTAATAGACACAGATGAATGGTAGACGACAAAAAAATCAACATTTAATTCAGTAAAGAAGGACTTCATATAAGTCGTAAAAGCCACTTTCACTGAAGCAGCCCTTATTTGGCCGATTGAGGTCGTAGGCAGAATACAAAAGATTTTTCCTTCTAAATGGAAGGAGTTGCTGCTGCAAATTTTGAAAGCTTCATTCAACTACACAAACAGAACAACCATCATGAAATGTAAGGCAATGAAGTGTATTATACATAGTTGATTATATAAGACTTATTGTTATTACTTTAAACAATAATGGAGCTCGAGTTCACTACACTTTTGGTTTCACAATACAATTTTGTTACATATAAGTACATTATGTCATATTATTATTGTACAGTGTCTCGTTTTGTTATTTGCAAAATGATCATATGCAGCGCAGTATTTATGAGGCACTAGTTACTACTTTGAGTTTGTTTCATTGACGAGGATGACCATGACCATAAAATTACTTAATGACGAAGAAGACGACGAAAGATTTGAAAAGTAATGAAGATAGTTAATTGAACTCATTTTTCGACATGTGAATTTTAAAAAGTTCTTTAGTTTCTAGTATCTTGAGTTTAAAGATTTTGTTTGTAAATTATCGGATAAAGCATTTTTACAATTATTAGTTATCGAATCTAAGCTAAACTAGAGAGTGGATGTAGAACATTGAGTAAATATGGTATAGTATGGTCATACTGACACAAGTAAACTGCATTGCCAGATGTGATACGATATAGTGATATAATATATAATTTCAATATTTAGATTTTCATTTCTCCATTTTTTACCATTTTATACAAACAAGACAGTTCATCTTGATTTTATTGCATCTGCAACAATTAATTTAATTAGTAGAAAATATAAGATGAAATTTTAAGCACAAATCTTTTACTCGCGAAGTTTTGAGTTTTTAACAAATGTGATTCTCGCAATTTGTTACAAGATAAAAATAAATCAATTAGGTAATATTACTGACTAAATTGTGGGATATCTAAGGCCTCAAGGTAGCTGCATCGCCTCACTAGTATTGAATGTCGAAGGATCACTTGTTATAATTATATGGTTCCAGTTCAATAAGAACAATGAAAACATTATGAATAAATTCAATTTATATACAATTTTTCTGCTCTCGTAAATTAGATAAGTGTATTAAATAGTTCAAAGAATATTTATGGTAGTCAAAAATCAAAACCGATCATTTTCTTGTCAAGTGTCAAGATACCTGTAGCTTCAACGATGGCTTCGTTACAAAGCTTTGATTAAAGTAACCGTAATATTATGTTAATTTCCTTGATTCTTAAATAATACGAAGTTCGAAGAAGTACGAATTGTCATAAATGAACTAATGTTAGAGCAATTCAGAATATTTTCTGTTGTGGGAAGTGCATACATACATCGCATTACTATACAGATGAAGAAAATTATCGGGAATGAATGAATATGACAAGCTGTCAATAGATGCTGCTGCAGCTTGCTAATGTTATGGCTTCTGCACACTCCTCTTTCATGTTTTCCCTACTGGCAAATGTCATCCATTATGTTAGTGCAGAGCTATCCTTTTAAATGCTACATGTCATATGTCATGGTCATTGTTAAGGCATAAACAACATTGTTAAAAAATGCATACGTGTGTTGGTATAATTTTGTATGCAGATTGCGCATTAGAAAAACATGGAAAACGCACATAAATATATACCGACTCCCAGCACATTTTAAGTGCAAGAAAGGAAAAGCAAAAAAGGCGTTTGTTAAAGCAGTTTTTGCCATGGGCCAACAAATAATTTGCACCACACACACAATGGACCTAACAAAATAATAACTTAGCTGGAATATCTTGGTAATTTGCGTCAGAACAACTAAATTGTTTGGCAATGCATTTTTTTTTTCTTTTAATAAATTATCATAAATGTACCGCCAGAAGAAATGCTTCTGTTGCACATGTTCTTGTGAACAAGAAAAACATGCAAGTCGAGGTTTTATATAAAATTTATAAATAATGAAAAGTTAACCTCGCCGCGATACATTTTTTACTCTTGTGTTCGTTAGACAGATAACACAATCATTTTTACACGTTGTGAACTAAGGAACCCAATAAAATACAGCTAACTTTACATTTACCTTATGTTACACATATAAACCTTAGTTTTATTCAGGCTTGTTTTAATCAATCAAAACAATAGCACTCGCATTTTCATCACATTTTAAATGCACCATTATGGATAATTTTCGTTTAAAAAAAGGACATGTACGATCAAATGTTTGACGTGCATCTTTTTTGAGTGACAAACATGCACGCGAATTCCACTATAATTGGGCCACTATTTCCTCTTGTCATTGCAGCATACATGCATATGAAAGACAATGTAATCCTCGACCGAAATATTTGTTAGGAAAGCTAAAGTCGTCCTGATTAGAAATGTTTAAACTGAGAAAAAGTGAAAATGAAATGATAGATCACACGCACATTTGAGTATGCATACTAGTGGAACTTGGTTTTATGCTTTCTTAACATTACATCATATTGTACACGCACATATTTTATAGTCAGTTAGTTACACAGATACCATATCATCATCGTTGTGCAATGGAATGGCATTTTATACGATTTTTTTTATCAAGTTTGCCGATCAAATTGATGTACCACTTCTGATCATCTTCGTATTTCCAGCAAAAAGCATGCGATAATTTTTGTGCTGTAAAAATATTAAGTAAAACATATTTTTTTGTCGACATTGTTCTGCGTGCGTAGTTTTCTTGTGGTAGAGTTACTAACGATGAGTAATGGGCTCATTTTCATATTACATGCCTTAATGAAGTGAAACGATCAAGACTAAAAAGACCTTGCCATATTCCCAGTGGCATTCCCAGTACGATTCAGCCCAAAAGCAATTATTATTTCCTTCATTGGAATTGGAATGAATGGTTAATAATGTGTGAATAGTAAATATATAACAGAATAAAATACAAAAATAGATTAATTCCCGTCATATAGTGGCAGTGGCAACACTGGAAGCGTATCAATATGTAATTACACGGTAAACATTCACTACTGGGTTTCTCTGTTTTGGGAATTTTGAAGTCTTATCGTTCTATGAAGAAACGCATCCGGTATTTGTTGCTCAAAGATTCTTACTAATTTTGAAGTAAGATCACAGAATGCATTCATTTTAGCCTTTAGCTAAACTTGAACTACCTTTATACAGGTATATCTAATTCTGATCATCAGACAAATTAGTTTTTTTGCAGCGGAAATTAAAGTCACTTTGCCAGTAAGCTATCTGCTTATATGACTCACGGCTAGAAATAGAACACTTGATTGAATACGAGGAAGATGATATGTGAGAAAAAAATCACTTAAAGATATTTTTGTTGATTGACTGACATGGCACCAACTCCCGAAATTAGCATCCTACCAACTCTATAAGAACGTTACGTTACGCTCATCAATTTCACATATATGTAGGTATCAAGGTATTATATTTTCTAAGAAAAGATTGTCGATTTGAGTCTCGTTCTCTGTTCACTATGAGAAGGCAATAATTTTTTGTTGTTCAAGTGAACAGATTTACCAAGGGAGATACCTGAATTTTTCATGACGAGAAACTTTGAGACTTTTGTAATATAGAAGTACTTGGTGGCCTGTATGGGCGATGCTTCAGTCAAATCACCTCTACTTTTTCATGAATGTTTTGCTAACCCCAATTACCAAATTGCAAAATCATAATCGTAAATATCAGTCAGTAACATTGCAAGTACTTTTTATACATACATAACGCAAATACCTATTTATATTTTATAGCCTCAATAGTGTTGTGCATAATGCCTATATGATTGACGACATATAGAAAAGTAAATAATTTGCCAGAAAAGGATATTGAAAGCGATTTAAAGAGAAGCTCTTCTCTCCTGAAGGGATTTAAAAAACAAATGATTTTTTTGCATTACCATATTAATCAGTAATCTTCAGAAAGCATTGTTAAAAATTATTATTGGTCTGATGATGTTGTACAACATCAACAAGGTACTTATCTGCAAAGAAGAAAATGTGTTCATTCCTCCTGGGGCAAAAGTAGTCATAAAAAATTCCATACTTACAATTAAAGCATGTGACATGTTTGATGACGATGGCGTAGCATATATGGTCCATAATAATAGTAAAGAGCAAACAAGCGTAAAATGGACTTTATTATAACAATGCCTAATCGAAGTGATCCCTAAAAAAGGAAACAGACGAATTGGTCACAAAAGCATAATAAGAGGGATTACACGGTGGTAGTAGGGGTAGTAAAATGTTTTGACAGTGAATCATTTACACATAATTTTAATAAAAAGTTGGCAGTTTGCTAATAAGATTGTATTGAAATGTACCTGAAGAGCAAAGACCTTTCTTACTTTGGAAAAATTATTATTGTAAATTAAAATTACATATTATGGCATAATTTCCTTCTGACTAATTATTTGTTACACATCTGTTTGTGTTCTAATAATACAAAGATAAATTTTCGAAGGTATTGAATGAAGGTCAAGAGATTCCATGTGCCAAGCATATTTTAAAGTTTAAAAAATGCTATAAGAGCAATTCATGTGGTATTAGAAGTTCTGATTTACAACCTGAACTGGTGACGTACTTATTAAAATGTACATATATACATACATATCTCATCTATGCTGTTTTTAATATGGGTACTTGCAGATGGCATCATAGCGCACGCATTCTCGAACACACGTGTTTAGTGTAGGTGGCAAACATGCTTCATGGGAACCTGAAACGAATGGACGAATACTGACAGGAGGCGATACGATGACTATAAATGAATTGAGTACAACGGCAGTTTATAAATATTAACGGTTGTCTATGTCGGTGCTAAAAGAGGGAAAAATTAAAGGCATCCAGAGCTTTTATGAATGGGCCGACCCATAATAAAAAATAATATGACGAGTAAAGAATATTGCGATTAACATGGCTATCAGAATTTAAAAGGTATAAAGAGGACATAACTGTTACAGTTACTGTATTATTGTTATTGCCTATCATAAATCTAATGTTTTTACGCCGAGTGACGACGGCAATGGCAATGCTGCTATGAACCAAACTATTATGACAATGGTTTCAGTTAAAATCATAATAACAGATTAACTCACTCAGTTTTTGTTTAAGTCGGTGCGTTTTTATATGAAAAAGGGAATAAAAAGTGTGCGTAATTCATTCAGTTTATGATGACGATGATGAGATGACTGATGGTGACGACTAAAAAATGGTGATCTCACTTTTTGTGATTATGCACAAGGTAGGGAGTCAGAAAACGACAAATAAGTCAAGTCCTTAGAATAATGGGTGGGTGGGTTTGATTTCCTGCCTTTTTTGCATTGTAATACGGTTTAATAGTAGGCAATCGTCCATTTAACTTCTATCATTTCTACTTGACATCATGATCAAACGAAAATAATGTACCACCAACGCCGCCAACACACGGAAGTTGATTAGGTACAAATGCTAGCAGTTTTCTATGAGACGATGTTCCTATTTTTCCATTCATGCGTGCTTGTACATGGTTGTAATCAAATCAAGATAATGATGCTACGGTGGTAGGATAATGACAAAATGACAACACGCACAATGACAGGAGGAACTTCAACAAAATGCTTATGGTCATTATACTTTTTTTACTGTTATTATTCTAAACTATAAGAATGCATAGATCTCTGTGTGAGCCTGTCTCCATTTACTCCAAACAGTAACAATGTACATTATTGTTGTTCTAAATTAATTTCTGGGTCATTGTTTAGGTTTAGATGTAGGGGAATGGGGAATGGATCATGATGGACAAAAACGTAGCATTGAGCAATTGAATTTTTTGATTGTGACATCAGGTTATATTAAGCAATTTGAGTGTTCTAGACATGCGATTCGATTGTCCATTAAAAGTTTTGTCATTGTTTTCATAACATACAACACTACACATAAATTTTAAACTTTTGGTCATTGATAAGCATGTTTCAGTGAAAAATGATGGGAAAGACTTGACTTGGGATGTTCTGAAACCCTCAAGCAGACTCGCTGCTGACAGATGGGACATACGGATAAAACGTCGTATATGGAAATATGTACATATTATGCTGTGTATTCTTTTAATCCATTAAGGGCCCTCATTAATTTAATTATCTTTATCAGTTATCCTCCTAAAAATCCTTTTTCATAAGAAGTTCAAAATGTTACAAAGAGAACAATGAAGCTATTTAAAATAAATTCATTTCGATAAATTAGTTGAAATCCAAGGATGTACTATTATGCAGAAATTGTTGATTGGATGAGTTACAACAAACATCAGAAAGGGGACGTGTAGGCATGCTGTGTGTACAAAATCGAAAACGAATGAAAATGAAAAGTGACATTGGCCATCTTACCTTGACTGTATTTTATAACATGAATGTACAGGGTTTGACATGAAAGTTTTGCTAATTACTAACTTCGTGGATATCTTTGATGTTAGTGTGGTGGCGGTGCAGGAATCTTTTTTAGCAGCAGAAGATGCGATTATTATTAAAATATGTGTGGGCGATGAATGAAGATCACAACTCCAAATATGGCCTTTGGGTGTGTTGAAGATGGTAGTGGATGGAATGGAACTGATGGAAGTAGGTCTTCAGAAGAAAAAAAAGTTGTTGATCGTCACATCACGATGATGAGAATTTTGCATATTATGCACTATGATGATAAGGAATAGGAATGTACCTATTTTGTGCATGGACATATTTGTCGATTTGCAGGTTTTTGCAGAAAAAAAATGTGTGCAGAAATGTAGAGATGTTCTTTATCGTAAATTCAATACTACGTACACATATATTTAGTTACATAATAACCCAATGCATTGTAAAAAACGTGCATGACCAGTTAATATTAAACATTCAAATGTAGGTGGAAATTGGGATGTTGCAAAATTAAAATTATCTTTTTAAAATGAATGTGAGACCATATGCAGATATTAAATTAGATAGCTTAAATTTGGTCGAAGTTTACAATTTCTGGGAGTTGTAGATATTTTATTATTATTTTTTAGCAAATAATAAAAATAAAAGTGAATTAGGTATTTATCACATCACCAGTCAGTGTTTTCTCACAAAGAATTGGAATTTATTGAGGTTATAAATTTGGTATTTTTGATTTGTCCATTTCATGCTGCTTCACATAAAAGGACTGGAAACGTGCTCAGGTAAAAATGAAATACTTTTTGGTATAAAGAAATGCTACGTATTTGATTGTTGGTGATCTGATGATGTAAAGTGTAAATTAAAATTCATGGAATTTTCTTGATAGAGTGATTGCAACTGGGGTGTATAGTAATATTGTTTGTTGGTGTATGTAGTTGATTGAAACACTGTGCATTTGTTATGTATAAATTTATGGAAAGATTTTTCATTAGAAAAATTGTGGTTTCTCTCTTTACTAAAAACATCCATCCTCTCTCTGTTGTAGACCTACACGTGCCTTCACGTTTGCTCGGGGTCATGTGTGTGCGATACATTATCATCAGTAAGTTTCGTTCTTTTGAAAATGTAAAAAGAACTAAATATAATAAGTGTGTTTTTATACTTTTGCACTGAAAATAAATAGATTGTATGTTGTCTTGTATCTTGCATCTTCGAGTAGAAAACAAGAAGTGGGCTGACCATTTCAGCTTTTGTCAATGCTTCTCATTTTTTCATTTCTCTTTATTTCACATGCTTAATAATGGAGAAAAGAAGTAGTAAACAGCATGATCAATTATGACTGCTTATGAATTTTAATTTCATATTTGCTCATCATTCTTACACGTTATAACTTCAATGTTGTTGTATAATGTTTACAATTTTATATAATTTTGAGTATTAATGAAACAGGTATGTAACTTGTCACTTCATCTCCATAATATTTATGTGTGTCATGTGCGCGCAATTTATCATTTAATCTTTACCACAACGTCCTCGACTGCTAACCAAAATGTCGTGTTAAGTAATTGGTATTTATGTTTATTGTTCATCCCTCTTCACAAAAAGTACACTTGATTTTTTTAAATTTATTACTTATGCATCATTATCCGTTATTACTGCAGTGAACCACCCAAATTGATATTGCACCCATTTATAATAATGTATTATGTTTTATATTTTTTGAACTTTTGGAACACTACACATGTGTGTGTAACTTTTAATATATTTTGCTATGTATGTAGAACATTCGTCATAGTACGTTCTTTATTCTAAATTCTAACTCTTACAAGTACAAGTAGAGAAACAGCTTTCCTTCTGTTGATCGAACATTATTAAAATGGCCGTGGTTTGATTGTTATCATCAAGCTCATGTTTATGTTTGTTATGTAATTTTTCAGTGTGGAAAACGCGTGGGCGACTTGTTTGAAGACCTTCGAGATGGCCACAATCTGGTGTCATTGTTGGAAGTTCTGTCCGGCGAGCACCTGGTAAGACACACTCGCTGAGTAGATTACTTTTCGTTTTAAACTTGAAACTAGATACACTTCATGGTTACAACCCTTAGCTTTTTAAACATGAAACACCTTCATTCTCCATATTTGGAACAGGCGTAATATTATTTTGAATTAAAGTAACCTGATATTCTACATTACATTATGCTGCACTTAGTAGGATGTATGTATGTACAATTTTAAGATATTCTATGGCAAAGCAAACAAAACATTCTGTACTTACTTGATTGCGTAAATAGAGAAGGTGGGATCAAGTTTTCGTTTTCATTTCTGTTGATAATGCTTGCTTAGTTTAGTTTGGTTAAGGTCATATTGTATTTTTTTTATTGACGCGTATAGTGTATAATATAATGCTGTCATTTAGAAACGTTTATTCCTGGTGGAGCTACCACCTATGTGGACTAAAAAGAAAAAACGGATGCCACCTACAAAGAAGGTTAATAGGAAAAATACGACTTGTTCACTGCTCATGTTCCTCTTTAGTGTAAATTGTAAATAAAATATTGATTTAATTCAATATTCCAGTTGTAAAATCAATTTTAACCTTGCCTTTTTTGTTCATTGTTTATGGTAAATCAATAAGAGATGTAGGTAGATGTATTTATGTTTGTGGAATGCAGGGATGTTCACACTCTTTTTGAATAATTTAAATGAAAATATGGAGACTATAAACACGTGGTAATAAAATGTGACCATGAAGGAAATTGAAATTTTAGACGCAATATAGACCCTGTGTGAATAATTTTAACTACCATAAACACGATACTTTGAGCATTTTTTATGTTTGTAGCCCAGAGAAAGGGGTCGGATGAGATTTCACATGCTCCAAAATGTGCAAACAGCACTGGATTTCTTGAGATATCGGAAAGTAAGTTGACCATAACTCAATAAAATGTCTTGTTACGTTACTCACTGTTAGTCCGATGAAGAACGGCGTTATTTCATTAAAAACTAATTAATTTATATTCTTGCCTCGTTCGTTTTTATAGGTCAAGCTAGTAAATATCCGTGCTGAAGATATTGTAGATGGCAATCCGAAACTCATTCTGGGACTGATTTGGACGATTATTCTCCACTTCCAGGTAATGCTTCTTTCTATCTCATTTATATCGCTTTTGCTTTTTACATATCCAAAGGGATTTTTGATGTCGTATGCATCCATCTTCAACGAAGCAAACCAATTGTTTAATTCACAAACCAGTTACATTAGAATATTTTTCTTTGAAACAAATTGTATATTTTTACTTTGTACCCGGAGGGAAATAAATGTTGTATAATGAAACAATCTACCTATCCCTTTCATCAAGTTTCGATTCTGTACGCAATTATACATATTTGCACGTTTTTATTATTCTTATGCTGCACACTCTTTCTCTTCCATCTTTTATCTCCAGTTGAACAGAAGTAGAAAGGTAAGTCAATCTTTTTCTCTACATAATGTGTGCTTTTACTTTCGCTGTTTTCATGACTGGCAGTTATTTGTGCTATCACCATTATTATTTTCTACTGATGACAACGATAATCGTATACGCTAATCTTCATTATGAAAATTATATTCATACTAGTTTTTATTATAATTACAACTATGTGAAATAGCTGTGATGAAAGCAGACATTTACTCTTCTTAAACCGCCGATCCCCATAAGTATTTATGGGAATTTTCAACTTTGTTTCTTCAACTGCAAAGGAAACTTCTTTCATTTCCACCATTTGGTGAGCTACTATAATGGTAAAGTTTGGTACTGAATGGTACCATGCATGTGTTAAATTTTCATATCACCGAATGGCTCATAAGGAGAAAGCACAAAATACCGGATACATTGCTTGCAGTGTTTAAGCATCTGTCAGTTCCCTGGTACTTCACCACGTGAGTTCCCGGCTTAGCTTTTACAATACAACATATGTTATCGATAGCAAAGTAGTGTCACATTGTACGCTATATTTGACGTTATACCACACGGTTGCAAAATAGTAAATAACTATTCTATTCATTTACGTACCGTAGAGCGCAACGATAAAAATGGTTGCCAAACCATTATCGTAGCTTATATTTGCCTTATAAAGAGGTTTCTAAACAAAGCCGAAGCTCCAAAACTTCCAGCAGCCAAAAGTTGTACTTTTACCTTTCATCTTTACTGTGGTGTAGCCTGACATGTAGGATGTAATGGTAGACAGAGCGGAAGCTATTGCACCGCACTACAAGCTCAACTGTTCATGTTACTTCTTATCCACAGTTCACATTTATGGAACTCTTGTCTTTCTCCCTCTTGCACTTTTGTGCCGATTTCGCAAAGTTGTTGGCCTAAATTTTGCCTTGAGAGTAAGTTTCCTCATTCTTGTTGGTATGTTGTATATGATGTAGATTGTACACATATTATATACCGAGAAATGGAAAACATTTTACTGACTAAAGAAACAGTATAACTGGTTCATGCTAATAATATTACCTATGTAAATAAATACATACATATACAATGCATGTTTTTTTCTGGAGAAAGTTTTGTTTTAGAGTATGAAAGCAAGCTAATTTGAGAAGTAACAGAGCGAATTTGTGCCTGAAATTGTGTGATAGTAACCTTTTTTGTGAGGATTCATGAGTTTTGTTGTTGGTATTTCTGCTGATGTTGTCGTCCCGCTGCAGTGCAGTGCGTGTTCTTTAAGCGTCATCATAATCATGATGTTTTATCGTGGATTTGTAAGATTTCATTCATATACCATTCCGTTAAATCTGTTTTATATTCAAAATCCAAGCAGTAAGTAAAAACCAAGGAAAATGGCAAGTCTATCTGGGATCTCGATTAAAGAGAAGGGATATATTCCCTTACCACAATACTGTGCCATTTCATTTTCTCCAATGGCTTGCTGCGAGCAACTACATGGGAAACTTCAAGCAGATGAATATATGTCAAAGTTCATTTGTGTACTATATCCAGCGAACTTGTTTTTAGATTTTAAAATATTTGCATTTTATGTCGACGACATTTTCCCGGACTCAGCAGAATACCGGAGAACACATTTTGCAGTGTTGATTTACACTCGGCAAATATGCTGTGTATTTAATCACTGCGTCTTCATATCGAATATTATTATTGCTAAAAATATATCCGTGTTGTGATTAAAAATATAAAATATCCCCTATAGCGTGCCCCTGGATTGATTGACACGGTTGTGCATATGGGCGGATTTTGTGCAAATTTTGGAATATACAATGACCAATATGCAATCCCAAAGTGATCATGTCAATTCCCCTTTGTACTTTATGTTGCAATTTTGACAAGAGATAGTGCCAACCCATTTATCATCTTGATTGTCTTTGCCCGTAGCAGTTTTAGTTCGTCTAATCACTCCCGTAAGCACACAGTTCACAGTTTACCGATTGGGAATGCAAAATAGATTTGACATGTATTCGTAAAAATGCGATATTGTTCCAAATTCTGTTTAATCTTATCTGCAAATTCTTGATTTCGGCCGTGATCGTGTGTTTTATGACAAAAACACTAAGAATACGTATTGTTATAATGAGCTATATGGCTATGAAGTTGTAAAGTCATGTTTAGTTTACATGTAAACTGTTGCACATGTACAACAAAAACGGTAAAAAATTAATTGTGTTGTGATGTGAAGACTGCATTTGCGCGTTTATATTGCGTATATGGCTGGAATTTAACGTGCATAGTATGATATTCCACTAATTGTAATTCAAGCACATAATAAAAAATGCCAGTTCAATAAAAAATCAAACATAAATTTGACTGATGGTGAAGCTGATGAAGTGGTTCAGTAGTGTTACCATTGTCAATCACCAGTCACATATAATCAGTGCTTATATCATCTATACGTAATAATGTTATTTAGGAGTAGGATACCTTGTTTACAATTACAATAAGTTAAGTGTATACATTAGACATAAGTGCCGGGCGAAGAACAGTGTAAAGAGTGCTACTGGGACTGGGACTGACTATGAAATAATTTACACGATTGACGATATTTTGCACTATCATGCAGCATTATTACTTCGATTTAATTTTATAGTATGTTTATATACATGATGTATTTGTATTTAGAATACACATATTTAATATTATACTTCGTGTATAACATAATAAATTCCAAAATCACATTTTTTTTCTTTTTAATAACAACTTTGATATTGTGTTTGGCGCATACTACACTTAAAAAAGTATTTAAAACCATTTTGGTTTAAACCATAGCGTGATATTGTTCCTCTGACTTATCATTCCCGTCCAGAGAGTAAAGTACCGTGCAATCGAAAATGGGAATTACAATGTTGGTTTGATTTAGAATTTCCTCGAAATGTAATTTTGTCATCTCTAAGCTGTAATATGGATTATTTGTATACTTATCCGCTTGTGTTTCGTACACAAGTATCTGTGCACAAGAACAAAGAGACTGATAGTGATTTTACCGGCTTGTGTGTAATGGTGACCATTTTACGTGTTTGCATAGAATGGTCACAGTTTTATTGTACGTTTATGGTTGTAATTTGTTGTGAACACTTCTCTAGTCAAAAATGCAATTTTGTGATAATTTGATGTAGTTTCACTTGAGACTGACAAGAACGTTGTGGTGGCATACCCATTTGAGCTATCTGATATTTTACCGTTTTTTGAGATTTTGAGCAAATAACTTTCCTAAATGAGTGGAAAAATGTCGCGAAATTTAATGAATCTCTATGCACTATTTCTAAGAAGAAAACGAAAGTCAAGCGGGCAAACCACTGTCCACGTGACAAACTGTGATTTAACAACAAGACTGAGTTCTGAGACGTTGCATCATGATAACCCAGTGGTTGTGGCGGCAGACCCTAGAGGTCCTGATAGTGTTAGTGGCAGTGACTGGTCTTTAGATCAAAAAGGTGCTAGATTTAATGTATATTCTTCAAGGAATAGTAGAAGCACTAGTTTAGAATCAGTGGCACGTCGACACAGGTCTGAGGATCGGTCACATTCGTATTACAATCGAAGCAGTAGTAGCAATAATAGAGCTGCGTCTGTAATTGA
Organism: Entomobrya nivalis; assembly: GCA_034695485.1. Taxonomy (NCBI): domain Eukaryota; kingdom Metazoa; phylum Arthropoda; class Collembola; order Entomobryomorpha; family Entomobryidae; genus Entomobrya; species Entomobrya nivalis. The sequence continues at coordinate 15,299 of JAQFZH010002046.1, forward strand.
CTTGCAAAGGGGAGTCGATGTGTCAAGTGAAAGGCTTCCACTGATAGATCAAATTAAAAGAGCATCCAACAGTAGTAGAGACTTGTCGAATGGCAAAACTGGTGGCAGTGGCGGAAAGAGAAAGCGAGATGACGGGAAAAGATGGCCATCAGAACCCTGGCTAGGCCCTGCATTGATAGGAGCCTTTGCTGCTGCAAGTGCAGCATCTTTGGTAAAATCAGGCCATGCTGAGATGAAACGATTAGAACAAGTGGGAAATGAGCTATGGATAAAATCAAGCGGTGATGACGACAATAAAAGCCCGGTAAAAGTTAATGCACTTTTTACTCTTATAAAATAGCATATCGATTTGTGATTTAATGTATCATCAAGGTTAATCAATACCATTATACTAATTAATGCAATTTCCATTCATACATTACTGAAAGTGGCTTACATCCTGTCATTAAGGAAATATCTAAATTCCATGTGTGTTGTATTCATTGTGCTCTTCAATTACGTTTTGAACTAATTTTTGATGTGATGTGTGTTGACACGAAACGACACATGAAACAGGGTTAGGAAAACGAACCATGTCAAATTTGTTTAACGTGTCGCAAAAATGTAAATACGGCTACATTTATAAAACATGTACAACTATTATAAGCTGTAAACAATTTTCTCGATCACTTGAAATACAGTTTTCGAAAAAAGTGATCAATAGTTTTTAGTTGTAATATATTATGTACATCATCATTGCTTCTTAGCTAGCACATAGATTATAGATGGATTTTCATAACTAACTAATCAATGGATCGGATGATTTGATATGAATAATTAATTGGCTAATTTATGTGATCCTTGATTATTATATTCTTAACCGAAAAGCAAAGTTTGAATTAAATGTGAATAGATGGATATTCAAAAATGAATACCTACAAATGTATGCACTTGATAAAACCAATCTCTTCGACAAACCTAAAACTTTTAAAGCTATAAGTCAACATAATCGTTCACTTATCAGTTATCATGTATAATACGTATATTCGAAAACAATGGTAAGTAAATATGCTTTTTTTCCTGTCGCATATTTGCGTGAAATAGTTTGAATACAGAATTCTGCGATTATTATCTTTGGTCTTATTTGCCACTTTCGAATGTAGGTATCAAGGTTATGTTATTGTCGTATGTCAGTTCTTAGTAGTTAGTATGTTTCCGTCATTTTTGTCAAACTGTTCCCATGCAATATGAATGCGCTTACATTACATGAAATGTTTGTGCATTTGGCTATTAACCAGAGATTTTGTTGATGATGATGGCGAGTGCGGGTGAGTGATAGCTCACTGGCGACTGGTGGTGAATGATGGCGGCTTGTGTGGCTATTTCGCGTTTTTTGCTACTGGTCTATTATGCAATATAATACGTTAATGATAGGTGATACAAGCATATTTTAATCTTATCATTTTATATATCGTTGTCATCATTTTTGATTCAAACGGTATTTTATGTATTTTATCTCAGCTCTACGCTATACATGGTCGTATTTTCAACGCATGTAACTTTATGATATGCCATTAATACAGGAACCACTATATGAAATGAGAATGTGACACGTTGTATTTGTTTTATGTATAGCATAACATTTATACGCTTTTATGGTTTCTCATTAAAACCCTTTCTCTTCTGCATTTAGCACGAATAATATCAGGGTGGTTTAATATGTAACTTTACACGAACGAAACGATGTAACAAAATAGTTTTCGGAGAAGGAGAGCACTGAAATATGCAAATACCGCTCATGATGTCCAATAATAATGGATATTAAGTATGAATGATTATGAGGATGCATGGAATCCTGGTAAAAACTAAGTCAAGTGGTTACTTAGTTGTTTCCAATACAATATGTTTTCAATGTATTGTTCGTCCTCTCATCTTTATCCTCTGGCACATTGTTCATGTTACTGACAGTGCGATGATTCTTTTTGTTGTTGTTTCGGTTCAGAGTGTGAATGTGTTATCTTATTTACTGTGTTGTGCCTTTTATATCAGAGTGATTTCTTCAGACGTTTTACAATAGACCTTCTGATTTTTGAATTTTAAGTATTTTCTTGGGCTATATCTTTTATTGTTTGAAAAGTTAGTAAAAGGAAGAAATACAACCATGAATACTCATTTGCCACAGTTTTTAAAGTTGTGTCGTGTATTCATTTTCCATTAAGATTTTCTGTCAAAATGCCCTCATACTACTATACCAAGAATACACCATCATCATGTTCTTGGTTTCGTGCTGAACATGTATGATTTTTACACAAAATTCATTTACATTTTCGTCCTGATTATAACACAAGGAATGCTTCTTCATTGTTGCCCGTCTTCTGGTATTACCATGATTCGTTTCGTTGAATTCACGAACAAGCGATTATTTATTTTTTTACCATCTTATTTTCACTCAAGATTACGTTTTTTTTTCTTGTATTTCCTTTGTGTATTCGGAGAGTAACGTCGTTTTACAATAGTTCATATATGATTATGATGAAGTGACGTGAAGTTTGTTAAATAACAAAAATGTGATATGATCAATCCTAAAAAAAATCGTCCACCACCGCATGATGATGACTGTGACAAGACCAACAACAAAAAATGTTAAATGGTGGTGGTATGTGGTGGAGACTGAAAAATATGCTTCGTGTGCACTGTGGTGGAAATGTTCAGTACCGTGGTTCCTTGTAATCTACTGTCATTCTAACTAAGTCGTGTAATGAATTTATGTGGCGTCCAAAGGGAAATGGCGAATTAGGGAGATTTGAGAAATGACAGTGAAGTCAGCATGCAGAAAAGAAGGATTGGGAGACACAAACAAACAGATCGTAGATATTACTACCTTGTT
>JAQFZH010002047.1:0-18158 GCA_034695485.1 Entomobrya nivalis
ACACGTCACGGAAGGAGGCATTCACCCTGGCCAACAAAGAATGTCTGTAGTGGATATCATTCCACATCCATTTTTACGCAAGACCCGTGAGAGATGCCTTGTGGCCGAGCACATGTTCCAGAATGGAGATTTTGATTATTTGGGAATGGGACGTGGATGCTTAAATACTTACCCTTATAATTAATTTAAACTTACTTCATTAAAATCCTGATTTTTGGTGTACATATATTTCTGTCATAATTTCGATATTAAATATTATCAGTTGCTCTAATATTTGTAAATTAACAGACAGTTGGTATGTTGAGACATATGATTTACACGTAAAACATTCGAAGCACGGCCAAACTGTTCCCGATGGCATGGCCTCCTTCCACTCCAATCAGACTGGCTATCCTCCCGGACTGATGAGCTTCTTCCATTTCTGCAAAAGCATACATTACACTTATTACATTACTACTATCAGAAACAGCGGTGTTACTAGTTACTACTGATGAGATGAAATAAGTGTAGTACAAGGAACTTGCAAAAACGATATGTTCTCTTCAAAATGAAAAGTAGCATTACTAATTAATTGCACATAGATGAGAAGATTGGCTTCAAGGAGTTGTTCAAAGAAAGTAACTTTAATTAAATAGAATCTTCCACTAAAACGTTGCTACTCAAGTACTGATCCCCACCCACCCATCCTACAAACATGTGCTTATGAGAGCGCATATCAAGTAAAAGTATTTTTAGAAAACATTTTTTATCTGAATTCCAACTCGGATCATGTCATATTTTTGTTTGTGAAACTTCTACAAAGGAATTTTATGCTTAATTTGTGCTTTTTAATTTCCACCACTGTTCATTCAAAAAGAAACTCAAACAGCTCATTATTTTTTATTGAGACAAACATTACTCATTACTGAGATATCTTCATCAACCAAGTTTATTGATTTCCCAAACATGTATCATTCTCTATTTTCACACTTTGAATGTTGAACGCTACATTTGTAATGAAAATTTACACGGGTTGCTAAAAGTAGAAAGTTGTTTCAGTGTTATATTTCTAATAGCCAGTAGGTTTTTGATAATTTTAGGTAATAATAATTATGTACGTACTTCAGACAAAATTCAGAGAAATGTGTGACAGAGAGAGAGAGAAAGAGAGCGGTGTATTATATATAAGTAAATTGCATTACCATAAATAAAGCAGCACTTCATAAACACACAATCAAGTTCTGTGCCAATGCCAGATAACTTCCTGTTCAAGTTACAAAGATAGTTGACTCTTGACTACGATACATTTCCCCCAAAAATTTCGCTCGAGTCAAGTCAATTGGTACTTATTATACTCCGTCGACGTAACAAGTCGATCCAAGTACTCAACAAGAAAAGATTTCTCAGAATGCATATGATTCCATATTGATTACATAATATCTGGCTAAATCATAAATGTTTATGATAAGAGAAATGTTATATATATTTACTTTCAACTTTACTACGCAGTTTTCCTCCACATTTTCCCCCGCAACATAAAGTACAGATGAACACAGGCAAAAGTTTATTCATAGAACAGTGTTCTAAGTTTTCATTAATGCACTTATGCTCGTTTTCCTCGAATTACCTACTTATTACAAACTACGCAAAAACTTCAGAGATGCTACTTGAATGGAGTGCGAATTACTAAATAATTAGATTTAAACCAATTAAGAGAATATCAGGAAATTTATACACGTTTCGCCATAATGTCGTATGCTTCTCAAGAATTCTGTGAAGAGAAAATAAATACATTATTCACTTCTGATTCCTCCGATGCATATATCGCAGCACGAGTTGAAGATTCATTGAAATAAAAGATTTTGTAAGAAATAAATTATTTGAGCTAATACAATCAGATGAGTTTCCTTCCAATTCGTGCGTAAGATTCAAAGTAAACTGAATTAAATGGTGTAAAATTACGTGCCAGATTTAAGAGAAAAGTATAGACTTGCCTGGCTAGAACATTTTTTATCCTTAAATGTAATTAATATTGAACTAAACCGTATTTTCAAGAAGCTCTTCCGTGCTATCATCAAGTGATTTTTTTAGTTTTAGAGTGCTCATATTTATTAGACGGTATGGTATGTGCAAGCATAAAAGAAACAAAAAAAAATCGTACTCGATTTCAGTCTGAGAATTTTTTTTGTTCTCTCTACATGTTTGTTACAAAGATTCTTCCACTTGTGAGGAGAGCAGCTGGATTCCAAAAAAAAAAGACTTCAGTGTGATGCGGCGTGAATTGAGTAATGTGTACTTAAACAGATTCACGTGAAAAAACCTACGTCTATTAACGTATCGTCTATTTCCATTCTTGAATCAAAAGTATTTTCCATATAAACTCTTCTATTCTCTCCTTCCTGATAGGGCTTGAGTAATATTTCACTAAAAATGCGATACGAACCTTCCATTTTTGGGACAGTTTGACACTTGCTATTAGTTTCAAAAACCTATTCATGCGATGAGATGTGTGGGAAAAGTGTGAACTCTATGTACGTGTAAAACTGAATGAGAATCTTTATAGTGAGCAGTGAGTTTTCTATTTGATATAAGTACTCCATTTTTTTGCAGAGGTGAGTGAAAGCCTGGTGGGTTGCTTCTGTCTAGATATGTCGTACCACCACATACCACCACATTATCCATGCCTTGCTCAATATTTGGTATAATATTACTAAATTTGGATCCACAACCTCCTCCTCCTACACTATTACTGGTTGAATCATCATCATCAAAACCATCAAACAGCTCAAAGGCTAAATGGTCCAGGAAATAAGAGTTTGGCAAAAACGAAAGCCTTTTTTGGTTTTTTCGGTAAAGTAAATGGATGCATACACAGATATTAGAACATGTATGCACATATAAGTTAAGGTGGAACTATAAGAACTTAGGGACAGCAGGGACTCTATACAGGATGGCAAATGGCAATATGTGTAGTAGGGAAAAGGGAGACTTTAAACAAAGACAATGATAATATGTTCGCTTCATCTTTAGTTGAAGATTGCATAATGTATACACTATATATGGACTTACTTATGAACTGTATGTTTTTGGGCACGCAGTCAGTGGAATGAACTAGATTTTCCATTATAGACTGGTGGAGTAAAAAGTGTATATATAGCTTATATAATGCATAAAGTTAATCAAATATTCATGACCTTTCATCTCTTCCCCAGGAGGTTTGACACACACTCTGTCAAAATGGTTTGGTCGCAAGCTTAAAAGGATTTTGCCCTTCCACTACAAGTACTACCGACACTTCTGAAGATGCTAGACTGAGCATATTTACATACTGCTATTTTCTCTTGTATATCTATCGTCCCCAAAAAGTTGATTTTCTCCCCAAGTATGTACGTGACTACTATCTGTGCGGACAAACATGCATGGTGACATTACGGAATCATAAAAATGTACTGCTGGCCAATAATAACATTAGAGGATGTGTATGTACTTACATCATGCAACTCGTTATATGACTAATACATTACATTATGGATTTATTATGCATGTGTGGCGACTGCCGGTGAATATAAGTATTTTTTAGTTAGGAGGACCGTTTTTGAGGGCACATAGAGAAACAACTTTAATGTAATATGTGGTGAGTTACTAAACGAGCAGATGTTTGGAAACTGTAAAATGTCCAATCTTCGTAAACACTATAAAACGTGATCTCTCACCATGCCATATCATATTACTATTCCAAAAAACCATCTGCTATTTGGCTCCTCTTCTCTACTGACTTTATAAATGTTCAGTTAACAACTCCTCCGGCATTTGGTAATAATGCGATGGGACTGTTTTTAAGATGACATAGAATATTGAGTGCACCCGGGCGTCCCCCTTGACTTTTAAAGAATGTGTCAGAGAGTCAAAGAAATGGGAGAAGAAGAGAAAGTAAAAACTGGAAAAAGTGACATGTCTACATTATAATTTTAATCTTTCCGTATATTGCAACATCTGAAGTAAATAACATTTTAGAAATTGTAGAGAAATATTTGACTATTGGATAAGAGGGGTATAGTCTTTAAAATTCAATTTTTTAAAGTTGGTGCACTACTGCTGCTGGTGTTTTAAAAAATTGTTTCAGAAAATGGACACTGGCCAACTTTCTCTCACATCACTATTTTCTCTATTTTATTGCTTTTTATTATAATTGAAACTCGTCAAAATGTAAGTTTGGCTATCCATGTAGATGAATGCATTGATGGTACGATACCTATGACATATCTTGTCTATAGAAAAGATTCATTTTCTCATAATTCCTTGTAGCGTGACTTCCATTACCTTTGACATTATGAACCAGCCTCAGCTGCGCTGGATACTTTGCCACTAGTCTTCTTATCACATCGATTTGTTCCACGGCGATCTGCACGGCATCTAAATGTTGAGCAGAGCAAGGCACATATGCAGACCATAACTGAAAACAACAACAACATAAAATGAAAATAGTTTTAAAATTTCATTAATCTTATCATCATTTCTTCACCAAATATATATTGTCTCCAACCAAACAACTCTACTTTCACTTTTGACAGCAAACATTGTAAACTAGCACAAAGGAGATCAGAGACTGGGCTGGGTGATATTACAAAATCTCCTGTTTCCTAACAAACATGTGCAAACATACTAACTTGTATTCGTTCATTATGCACACATTTCCCTAAACAAAGTGCTAGTCCAGTTTTACTAGTATAGTTACATTTTGCAAAGATGGGATTTTGATACTTTACTGCAAAAACTTGTGGAAAAGTACGCAATTCATTAATCATTTTCCCTTTGATCTCTACTTTTATGCTCGTTCTGCAGAACGACTGGGCAAACAATTGGTCTAATCCAAACACAAACAATAATCCCACCGTTAAGTACTAGATAGTAGATTATAGGAATATGCCTATAAAATTGATATAAAAATACTTTTCTCCTGTGTAATACTGCTCGTTAAGCTGTAATCTGCACCAACAGGCAACTCTCTTTTGTGTTGATATACCAAAAAAACAAATGTACGCTTTACCTCTTTCTTTCATCCCATTATATTGTTTATATCATCATGTATATAACAGTTCAAAAGGAGCAAAGTTGGCATGTCTAAAATGTTTGTTTACTTTGTATTTATGTAACCTCATCGGTAGAGCTGTGATATGAGCTCAAGTAATGTGTCTTTTAGGTTTAAAGAAGATTTGCAAGGAACGGCACACGAATTATTGTCTTAAGACAGGCAAGGAAAGATGTTCTTGTTAGGCATTTCACAACAAGTAGTTGTGCTAAAATGAAATAAGACGTGTGTTGTACTAAACTTTCTGTTTACTTTCACATTATAAAAGGCTGTAAGCGTAACTTGTTTTATGCATCAAGAAGCAGTTTGTACAATATTTTATCTTTGTAATTTTAGAAAATGATGAGAAAGAGAAGACGTACTCAAAATTGCTGCAAAGGTAACAAAATGCCGAATTATGGTAATTAAAAAGGTATGTTCTCTTCAAGAAAATTGAGAGCACTCAAAATGTAATGGTAGTTAAAATTTTAGATGAAAACTTTTCACCACTTTTTACTACCAATTTCGCCAATAATTTTATATAGCTTATTACCTGAGCCCCAACGCCTCCTCGTTTCAGTCTTACAAGATCCGTGTGAGACCATACACTTCCGGCAAATGGATCAGCCTTAAAAAAGAGAGAAAGGGCCATATTATTATACAGAGAATGGATTATAACATCAACCACAGTCTTTATAGTCTTCATATTTCTAGCCTCTAGTTCTACAATGTCTGCAAATGTGATGGCTTCGATAAGCCAAGGTTCGTTATTGTAACGTTACGTTTCTCGTATTAGGTTTCAACCAAACTTGAGCATTGTGTTCATTTTGTTGCTTTTCTCCTCGACTCGTTAATATATAAGTAAAGTTGTTTTTAGCGCTAAACTTTTATCAGCCGGATTAGAATTTTGCTCGCATATAAAAAAAGTTTTTTCCCTTCTTCGTTAATAATGTGTACAATAGGAACATTTTTTTGTAATTGAGAATACTGCTGATTTTATTGTGAGAAAACATTGTAGCATAAGTCGGTAAAGGTCTTTAGACTTTTCCAATAACTGTGAATGGGAAGAGAGATTTTACTTGAAAAGGTTTTAAGAGACAGAGAGAGAGGAAGTGATAAGAACTTCTACTTACGCACTTTAATTTATATGCACGTAAGCCATATATATTTCAAGAGGTAATAAGGTTCAGTTTTGGCTGCTGCTACTGATGCTACACTCATTTCATTGAACAAAGTTTTTCAGCTAAAATACGGACTGAGGGGAAGGGAAGGTATTGATAACCACTCAAGAGAAGAAAATGAACTTTTACCTTGGTAAGATCAGCATCGAAATGAAAGTCCTTTAGATGATTCTGCAAAAACTTCCTCAAATTCCAAGGAAAGTCATTGTGCCTAAAGGAAGAAGAAAAAAGTAATAAGTGTATGGTTTTTATGGAAAACGTACTGTATCATTTGTTTAAAAATATACCGTTATAAATATATGGATGGAAAAAGTGTTCTTAATTCTTTAAAGCGTCTACTGTTTCTCGCTATCTAAAAATTGGGAAATAGTCAAGCCATTATATTTCAAGTTGAAGTCTAAAGATACACGGAATTTGGTTCGATTTTTGCTGTTTTTCTCGTTTTTCTGCTATAAAAGTAGGTCAGGCTTCCCGTATAACCCAGCACAAAACAGTGAATGGTTATTCCATCATCACTTCTATTGAAATTAACGGAAACTTTTTTTTTCAACAAAAATATAACTAAAATGGTACAACTATGTTTTAAATTTTCTTTTAAAAACAGTTAATACACCATAATTATAGAGAGTAGATATAAGGTTGAAGAAAAATGCTCATTTTGCAAGTGTATTAAAACTTACAAGTTTTCATAGCTAGGAAATACATTTCTTCTTTTTTCACCATCTTCGCATATTAAGGCGATGTGAAGTAATATGCCTTATTAAAATTGAGAGCTTCCGTTTTTCAAGTGGTCGAATTGTAGCTTGGAGGGAAATCGTGATATGTTAAACCCCATGACAAGATACATATATCATGAAGTCTTCTATAAAATACAAAGATATTTTCATTTCCACTCTCAAAAAAACTAATAAGGCTAATATAAGGAAACCATTTCTACTTAAACACACTGGTAGAATGAACAATGATATTTCTCAAGTGAACGCGTTTTATGTTGGAAAAACTAGGAAAATTAAGTAAATCTACAAAAATTAACTTCGTGCTCGAACGTAAGTAAAAGTACATTAAAATTATGTGAATACGCATATTAAAAGCTTTGAAGAGGAAAATTCATTGTTTAAAAATAATTATCATCATTCTTTTCCACCTACCCTCTCTAAACTTATATGTAAGGCTTGACGATGATTGTATGCCATGCCATAATATTGTCAAACTTAAGTACAACTTATTACAATAAAATTTACTTTTTATACGAGATATACAGTTATTAGTTGTGTGTGCAAACCGTTTCTGCGTTTGATACTCAATGGTAGGCGTTTATACGTATGTTACAAACATTTACATTAAAAAATCTTGAAATATTTACCATTACAGATTTGCAGTTTCCTTCAAAAAAAACACTGTATACGTTGGTTAGATTTGAGTGAAATCTTTTGGAAACTTTTTACCAGCTACCATTTTATTTTATTTTCTATGCTTTGCTACGTTTGTACTTTTTGTTCATGAAGTCCCACTTTTCCCTACTTCTTTTGAAAAGATTGACGAGAGAAATACGCTCATCTCTTGTGACATCCAAACCATTCATAGACCCACTATTTTCGTCTCCTTTTTTCACACACGCACTCACTACCGTTTTGCTCGAGCTTAAGTTGAAACAACGAGAAGCAATCCCGGAGTTTCACTCGAGGAAAGTAAACTGAATCTTTTTCCAATTTACTTTATTCTTGTTCATATATATATTATACACATATGTGCGTGTTGGCTAGTACTCTGTAGAAGTAAAAAAAAACGACATGACCCTATTATTGTGGTACAGTTACGTTACGTTACATCAACCTTCATGATGAAACCCTTATGCTGCGGTCATGACACAAGAAGACAAAAAAAAACTTAGAAAAGCAAGCCATAGCCCAAAGGCTACAACTTACCAACACGCCTTTCTCTGAAAATGTGTATAAAATCTATTCCTCCCCTATAATCTACACTCTTTCCCAGAACGAGAGAGGGAGAGAGACAAAGATGATTATGAACAAAGTCTATTGGTTTTTTCTTCTTTGTTGCTGTTCAACCAAAAATATATGTATAGCCAGCAAGTTCTTTTATTCCTTGCAACATCATCATCTACATCAAGCAGCAAGTCCTCCTCAAATCTTCCCATTCATTTTCTTTCTCAAACACTCACTCCTCTTTGCAAAGTTTTAACATATCCGTGGGCTACCAAAAAAATTTAGAGCAGCAAATAGATACTGTTTTTCAAGCTAACACATTGTCGATATGTAAGATTTTCCTTTAAAATTGCTTTCACTTTTTTTCGTAGTAAGACTTATTTTCCCCTTTGTTTTTGCTTTGGTAGGCCACATGGGGTTAAATTCATGAGGGAAGAAAGCGGAAATGGACAGATGAGAGCCAGGGTTTATCCTTTGACAACCGACTACCTACTTGGGTAACAACTGCCGATCACTACAAGCAGATCTTTTGCAATATTCATGAATTTTTATATGTTACGCGTGTATGTGTCTCACACACACTCTCACACACAAACAATAATAACCATTTATACACATATGATCCTGCAACAGACGCTTTTCCTTGTTTTATGGTAAATCTACTTCTTAGCTTATATGAAAAATTGATGAAGAGAGAGATAATACAGAGTATAATAGCCGTATGAGTGAGTTACGCGCGAGTTTGTGAGCTATCATCAATACTATATCAAAGAACTGCCTAGATATCCTATCTTCTTCATTGTACAAACGGCACTGATGCATTTCTTCAGTGAAAGACAATGGAAAATGTGAAAGATTTTGTAATAAATAAGCCACACATGGGACAACCAAAGATTTTTGGGATCATTTTCTTCCTGGTGTGGGGTAACTTAGAAAAAGTAGGAGCACATATATACAACCATACCTTCTAATATGAGATGGGGTTATGGGGGATACGTAGACACATGGTGCCACGGGATAGGAAAAATAAATGGTAAGATAGCACACTAAGATAAAGGTTTGCTCATCTTTACTGGGAAGTTTTTTCAAGCTTCCTGCAAGCATGAAAGAAAATAATACTCTATTTCACGATGGGAAACTGGATTTTTCTCCATTCACAAAAGCTTATTTACAGTCGAGAAAGTTGTTTTTTTCTAGAGGAAGGATAAATAGGTAAATGGGTATATAAATACATTGTACTCTGCATATACATACATGTATATACCAGCAGCAAAACCTTATTATGCACTTGCATCCCACGCTGTTATAATAATCGTGTCCTACAGTACAGTTTTGTTGTGTCTACTGTATTAGGTCATTGTAGTCTAGCCATCCACATTTATATTTTACGCTTTCATTATTTCGTCTTACCCGTCAACGAGAGGTACTTCGGTGAGTAATTTGCGGACCATATCGTGACTAGGTCCTCCGGTCCCTTGCTGACTCTGCATTTCAAGGGCTATGGGCACCCCGATGGCAAAGCAAAGGGCTGCACCAACGATAACCACTCCACTACTTTTGTATGCCAACGATGAATTGCATACGGTATGATAGGGATGATGACGGTGATACGACGGAAAGACCAACGGCAGTGTTTCAGGACAATGAAAAACAACGGGAAGAAAATGGGAGACAGCAGCAGGAAAAAAGAAAGAGACAACAAGTTAAATCTCTGACATTTATCCCTTTATTTCTCCTTATTCAACAATCACATACGCTATTATTTAATTCGTGTCACATTGTACATTATATTCTATACAAAAAAATGCGAGCTGAGAATGAAATAGGGAATTTAAGGCATGCAGTGTGTGTAAGTACTTATAAATAAAATTTACGGATACTATATACAAGAAAGAATAGAAGTAATAACCGTCACCATTAACGCTCCTTTATAGTCGGATAGGGCATTTCACAAACTATCATATAAACCTACCACACAAACTCATTACATAACATATAAACGGGATAAAATGGAAAACATAGCAAATGAAAGTGGTGAGTAGAGTGTGAACTGATACTCATAACAATATTATTACTCTGTGCATATGGTAGTATACATATAATATTTAAGAATGAGTGCATTATATACAGTATACACATAAGATCATAATATATATATATAATATAATGTGCAACGGAACGAGCTATTTATACCATAAGAGTATGAACAAGGTCAATGGACGATATATTTCTAGTATTATTATTACAATGAGTGCTTGGCCTTTGCTGAGAAAATGAATAATAAAAAAGCTTACCATAGAAGACAAAACTGGCGAAAATCCAGATCACAGCATAGCCCTGTGTGTAAGTAATAATCAAAAGATATTATATTTGTAGAAATGCTCATCTCTTAGTTTAATAGTAAATATAAGGGTGTTACATAAGTATACGACAGGCATATTATATCAATTGTCTTTTTCATATTAATACTTTTATACGATTCATATATACATGTACTCATGTGTGTACATTGGATTCAAAGATGAAATGAAAGGAATGTGTGCAAGATTTCACAGTAAGAATTTTCTATTATTTACACGTCCCGTTCTCACTGAAATGTACAGGGAGGAAGCATTTTATATAAATACTCAGACAAGAAGAAGAAAATGAAGACAAAAGCATCCCTGTATACAACGCTTTACGTTTGCTATTCCAAACCGGAAAGGGAATATAATGTAATGTAAGTAAGTAGTAAAGTCGAAGCAGCATCAGAAGTAAAGAAAAAAAAAGTAAAATTCAATTTCCACGGTGTTAGGCCCGAAGCCTACAAATTGTTCTTATTAGTGACGTTTATTCGTTTCCCTTTATTTCCTTTTCTTTTTCTTCTTTCAACTGAAAACTTAGCTTAAAGCAGAGTTTTTGGTGGGCGACCAAATGGAAGAAAATCATGAAGAGAAATAACAGTGGGGAATGTGAGGATATGTGTGTATATCGTATAAATACCGACGCACATACATAGATATACATATATTCTTGTGCGGCGAGAGACTTGAGTTGAGATGGCTCATGTACGGAAGTGTGAGTGTGATGTATACAACAAGCTGAAGATGTGAAACTTTTATGGTGAATGAGAGGGAGAAAGCCAAAAAGTGTAAAAAGGAAGAAGGTTTTTTTAAGAGTGGAGGACACATGCCTAACATACTTTCATTTTACACATTTTAGTACAAGTAATAGTCATATAAAGAAAAATCAGTCAGCCAGTGAGAAAGCTTGTGTTCTCCCTGTTGCTGCTCAAAAGATTCTGATGCTGCTACTCAGTATGTATTTCTAGATGTTTTTCTATTTATGAGACAATGCTTTGCGAAAAGTGGTTGGAAACATACATACAACAATAGACAAAGAGAGGTTATCAAATATCAAAAATACAAACAGGAAAGCTGGCCCAACACACAATAAGGGCGATCATATAAGAAAGGTTTGAAATGAAGGTTGTTTTTGTGTTGCTTATAAACGGGGAAAGGTTTGACATGAATCATGAAAGAAGATAGAATTACTTGATATCCATTGTGCTGTATCTGTATACACACTAAAACTGCAGTAACAGAAAATTTCCGATCTATCTGCAGCAATATCCACTTTTGCGTCATGTCAATACAAAAGTTTTGTATGTCCCGTAGTTTTATAGCTTATACATACATAACCCTAGCTTGTTTGCTGGTGTATGGAATATTCTAGCTAAGCCTGGATGCAGGAAGAAGAAGAGTTTGTGTATAAGCTCATTCATACATATTACAATGCGTGTACACAAGTTAAAACTAAATTTTATCCGGGATATTATCTTTTCTCTTTTCCAAACTAGTGTCCCATTTCACTTTTAGTCTTCTGTTGTGCTGTGAAAAACCTTGCCTTCCTTGCCACTTTCCACGGTGCACTTTCTCTTATTTTGTGCTCCCTTGTCCTCCTCACCAATCACACTACTGTATCAAAACGTTGTTTGTATCTGAGCTGGAATCAGTGTAAAAGTAGAAAACTGCTGCCGCTGCTAAACTGCTACTTTGTAACCATACTCCTGACTGACTGAAAAAAAGTACCAAAGCCCAAAAACTAGGGAGAAACCTGTCTTGGCAATAACATTACGACTCTACTATCTCTCTATTTCTTTTATGTGTGTGTACCATACAGCAGCTGAATCGCGGAGTTAAAAGGTATGTAGTAGTAGAAGTAGTACTAAAGAAGTAACAAAAACACAAGTAGTTATTACAGCAGTACACAATTTCATTCTCTTTCTTTATTTTTCTAAATAGCACAAAAGAAAAAGGTTCAAAAATACTGACGGAGAGAAAGAATACATTTATTTGGGAAATAAAGGATAACAAGTGGAGTACTCAAGTACACATACAGTTTGTTGTGTCGTTTTACAGTGAAACTGAGAGAGAGAGACATAAGGAGTGAAATAAGGAATAAGAAATCACACTGACTTTTAGCCTCAAGAAAATACTGCGAATGAGGACAAGAGAAAGAAAGGAAGAAAAAAAAGAATAGAGAAACGCATTTTGTGATTTAGCATTATTTCCCATTTCATGACATTTAGTTTGACTATAACTACTACAAAAACGAAAACATGGAGGTTTCTCTTTTTTGAGCTGAAGAAGAGAAGGAAGAAGAAGCACGTCCAATGAGATTACAGTGACATAATGACAAATCGACATGTCTTACTTTACTTTCCACATGACTAAGGCTGTTAAAAACTTTCCAAAGGCAATTATAAAAATCAAACAAGAGTATTATATTTTACACATTGTGACGATGAAACTACCTCTTCAATCTTCTACTCAAACAAAAGATAAGGAAGTACTTAAGAAGTTGGGTGGTGTATTTATGTGTAAAATAAAAAAGAATGTCATAAAAAATACAAACACTCTTTTTTAAATTTAATTTTAAACAACTTGTAATTAATAAATAAGGTTCGCTTCTTTAGGTACTCAAAACAGCCAAAACTAACAATCCTGTACGCACAACGCTTCCTTCTTAAAAAAAAGAAACGCTTTCATTCAACTGAATACATTTAGTCATTACTGATGGAAGACAAATACTTTCTTTTTGACTTCATTTGCCTCAAGGCATTTTTAAAGCTTTAGGTTATTTTTACCATTTTCTATTCATTTTGATGATCTGTAGTTGTTCAAATGAAGAGAAGAGAAAACAAGAATCAGTATATAATCCAGATAGACTGAAAACTTTTCTTCCTTAATTCTTAAGATTTCTTGTGGCTTGATTTATTTTTCAGCATTTTGCCATCAAAAAATGCATACTTCAGCATTTTTTTCTAGCAACCAGGCGAAAATCCTTAAACGTAACGTAATGTATGATCCCACACACAACTTGGTATATGCATGAAAAATATTTTTTATTATATAAAAGCACTCGGTTTTTTTGAGAGGCAATGAAGTAGTTTTTAAGCGAAGAGGAATATTATCTCCACGAGCTGTGCTACTGCTTTTATGGTTTTTACTTTGTAATAATACTGGTAGTACAGTGGATTATCAATAAGACCATATAATGGGAAAATTAGAATGAAAAGGCCGTCATTATTACCGCCAGAGTGGATGCTGTTCTACAAAGATTCTTGAACTTAATTTTGGTGGAAAAATTTCTGAGAAGAAATACCGCATCACACGCAACGTACACCCTTGCTCAATGCATTCCTTATAGCTTTCTTCCTTGCTTTTGCCTTCACTGTCGTTTTGCGATGTATATGTAAAATATGCTGGAATGGAACGCCCATGAAAAAGGAGATTCTTCTGATGACGACACTGGGAATGATAATGGAAGAAGAAAAAAGATTCAAAATGACATAGCTTGCAGAGACCCATTAAGCCATTCATCTGAACACCAACTATACGTTGTTTAGTATAGGTGTAGTACACACGCAACTTACATTTATGACTTTCATTATTCTTTTCTGCTTGGGAAACGTCTTTAGACCTTAACTTGTTCCAGTGCACACGCATACATTACACTCTTTTTATGATGTTAGTCTTTTACATTATAATGGAATTTACGGAAACAGGTAAAATCACAATGTTCTTCTCATTGTTGTGCATACAAAGACACTCAATATGTTACTTCCAATCTCAACAGTTCAGGCAGGAGGAGGTAGTGCGGTGGTTGTGAACAGTATATACCTGATCTGTCGATGTAAAAATCTGTCATAATAACTCTTCGCGTCAGATCATTCAATGTTGTCAGCACATCCATTTCTGTCTCCGAGCTTCACCCTGACAAAGTCAGTGAGTTATATATTTTTTGCTGGAAAATCTGACGGCATATGCTGTGCGAAGGCCTGTGAAATCATGTCCTTGTCGCTATTTGTCTTCGTTCTTTATATTTTCCTTCCACTTTATAAACGCAATAGCACATTATTCTTCAACTGTTTTTGCGTGTACAGTGTGCTATCATTATTATCATGATCGTTGTGCACTATATAATCCTAAAAAAAAGTCTGTTTCTCTTGTGTATTTGTATGGATACCTGCTGGCTGATTAGTTTCCAAAGCTCAATATGTTCCCTCTCTCTTTGGCCGAAGAGAGTCAATTCATCTCAATCCAAAACACGCTTTCCCCACTTTTCGGTATATCAAGTGCTTACCCAACTGGAACAAAGAATCATTTAGCTCTTTCTCAAGAAAAGTGAAATAGGCAGCAAATGCCTAGACATTCTTATATACGAAATCATTCGTGTAATATCTGAGCCTCTAGAGTGGAGTTGGAGTCAGCCTGCGTTCTATATTATATAAAAAAACTACCGAGTTTTCCTTTCTCGATCATAAACTGGCAAAGTGTCTTTCCTCATTCCTGCTTCTTAATACATATATTGACTTTAGGCCAATATATTTATATTTTGGAATTATAAACGTAATGTAAGCAGAACAGATTGCCTACTGTTTGTGACTCTTGATCCAACTCTTTCTTTACATTACTTGTAAATATATTGTTCATGGCATTGTTCGTCAGACACAAGTTTCCTTATACATATGTATGCTTGATTGTGTACCAGACTAATATTTTTGTTTGGCAAAAAGTATACAAGAAATAAATTGCAGAAGCAACTTTATTGTTGTTTTCTTATTTCTGCATATTATATTTATACAAAACAACATACGCTCCAGCAAATGATGGTGATGTTGCCGATGAAAGACAGAAACACATTGAAAATCGACCTTACCAAAAGTCACCATGTATCGTTCCTTCCAGTATATCTATGTATAGCCATAGGTGAATGGCAAGAAAGAAACCTGTTTTATGTGTGAGGAAAGAATAAAGTATTGATGGGAATTAGAGTGTAGTGTATGTACCTGGAGAAGAATACCGCTGGCAGGGGAAAAGAAACGACGACAAAGTAGAGAATCTTTATCGTTATCATCATCGCTCATATTAAAGTAATGGTCAAACAATAAAAAGATCAAGCAACCAGGGAGAGAAGAGACGAGAAGACTACAAGGCACACACACACGTTACATTATATGTGTACTAAAGCTACATCAAAATGTAACAAAAAAAGAAAGAAGAGAGAAACAACAGAATGGAATACAGGAAATGAAGAAAAAAAGAATGTATAAGATTGGTATATATGGGACTAGGGAAGGATACGTATAATTCTACGAAAATTGCTTTTGCCAAGAATGAAAAAGTAACGAAACAGGAGAAAAAAACGGACGAAACAGTATATCCTTTCAGGCTGTACATGGCCAGATCAAGGCAGCTCGAAGACAATGACATACATAATATAATAGTATCGTGTAAAATTTCAGGCAACATGTTAAAAATTGCTGGAGATTTTCGTATGTCAACCCCTTCATTTTACTTTTTGCAAACGTGCCCATTTCGCTTGAAAGAACACACCTTCAATCTTCACCCGGTTTTTTATTTGAAAACTATGTCTGGGATTTCATTGAGAATAATATTTTGCAAGTTGGTTTGCAAGCCTCAAAACCAAATTTCCTATTCAAAAGCGTACTTTTAAAAATTCCATTTTCCTCCCACAGCGAACGAAAGAAGTGTAAGATGAAGTTCCAACTAGCCTGATTTCCATTAAAGTTTTGACATTCCAAACATTCCACTAACGTGGTAAAGTAAGCAATGCACATATTCAATCTTTTAATAAATTGTTTGTGATCACTAAAGGTGTCATCATTGTTGTTACTGGTTGGTAGTATGCACGTGACACAATAATGAGGAGCACGTGTGCTTTTTTGTAATGTCATAGTCTCATAGTATATGTGCATGCACACTAGCATAAAAGTATATGCTTACGTTGCACACATAAAAAATATGTACAACAAGGCAAAAAAGTGGTCAGTGGATACATTCCTCATGGACTAAGTTTACTGACCAATGTCTAACGAATCCCATAAAATTTTCTACTCACACACACACACTTCATATGAGCTTAAAAGATGGTTGTCTTGCTGCCGGTAACAAGTCAAGCAGATTACAAGCAAGTCGTGTAGGTACATTCTCAGGAGAAAGAGTCAGCTCGGTAAACTCTGATGGTTGTTATTCCTTGCGAGTAAAGCTTGGAATGCACTGCAATAAAAATCCGGTGAGAAAAAACTGGATAACGCTTACTCTCACATACTAGCAATGTGGATTACAGATTTCAGATTGAATCAGAAAGATGGGGAAGTAGATAGAGCAATTTTTGGGAATAAGCGAAACCATGGCCTTCCAGAAATTGTCTAAAAATATTTTTGGAAACTGGTCGACCGTCTACCCTCCGTTTAAAGTGTGTGGCTGTCAACTGTGCTTGTACCAATATTCAATATTGGCTACAGTTAAGCAAAAATGAAAGCAGAAGAACAATGTAAGTTTTTTTTGGAGGAATGTCGCAACTCGTTTGTTTGATTTTACTTCTCCTATTTTCGCTGTCATCGGTAAACCGGGCTAAAGAGTCCGTTTATTCACATGAATGGTTTCATATCTATAAAGATGCTACAGAGTACAAAAGCCACCAAGAGTGGAGTCTTCTGCTTTGAATTTAGTTTGTACTGTCCACAAAATAGAGGAACACTGTTCTAAACGGCTATTTGGTAGAAAAAAAGG
Source organism: Entomobrya nivalis (assembly GCA_034695485.1). Classification (NCBI taxonomy): domain Eukaryota; kingdom Metazoa; phylum Arthropoda; class Collembola; order Entomobryomorpha; family Entomobryidae; genus Entomobrya; species Entomobrya nivalis. The sequence continues at coordinate 17,252 of JAQFZH010002047.1, forward strand.
GGAAAATATTCATGCTTCAGTAATACCATATTCTTTGCCAAACGTAACTCGTGCTCATATTGTTGATGTCGTGAGAGATATTTTTATGCACGCTTCCAAGCGTCCAATCTTTTTATACACACCAATATACCTAAAATATAACATCAGAAAACGGAAAGGCTCACACACCCTCCCACACACACATGTTTCATCTCAAATAGTTCAATTTTTGTGTAGTGCTACGTTCTTTTCAAAAGCCGGGAGTATCATTTAGTAATGTCAAGCGAGGAGCCGGAAACACAGAAAATATTTCTGTCTCAGTTTCAGTATTTGAAATTATTTCGATAGTGTCAGATTTTGCCAAGAAAAAAATCCATGGGAGAGGTGTTTGGAATTATGAAATAATTTCATGAAGGGCAAAAAGCATTCATTCGGTAATCTCGCTACGTCAAGATGCTATTCCTTAGGCTTAAGAGCTCGAAAAGATATGCGGAAAGTGTATGGATGCCGGAAATTGCGGTTTTCGTTTATGGGCAAACTTGAAGTTCAACGTAAACACAACAACGCATTTTATAACAAGAAATATGAAGTAGGGAATTGTATAAAAGTAGCCAAAGCGTTTAAAAAATTATATAGTGCTGCTTTCTCAGTTAAAGTCCACCAAGAGAAAGTAAACCTAATAAACATATTTTAGTATGTACAACATCTAATCCGCTATTCATATCTTTCAACATTCAGAATTTACACCCAAACGAAGATATCAGTTTTGGAATCTGTGACTTAGTACTTGAAGAATCTCAACCATAAGCAACAATTCAAGCTGTTCTGTAGGAGCCACCTAACCTGATTATTCCTTTGATTGTGTTGACATTATTCAAACACGGTTTCCCTCTCTCTCTCTATGTTTTTATGTATGCATGTATTCATG
>JAQFZH010002048.1:0-18155 GCA_034695485.1 Entomobrya nivalis
CAGTAAATTTAGAATCACATTTTAATTATTAGGTCAGACATTTTTCATAAAAATATTTAATAACGCCACGCTCAACAGCCATCTTATCACAGTCATCTTGTTTACCAGTGAATCTCCAATAATTGTCAAAAAATAAATGCACTTCTACTTTCTTCTTTTATCCAATTGAAACAAAAAACGTCCATTCACGTTGTCTTTGTCATTATAATGCATGCATGGGTTATTTCATTGTTGAAGAAATAATAGACTCATTTTTTTCATAAAAGTAATTCACCTGTAAATTTCGTGAGTAAAACAGTTGATATTCAAAGTTGAGAACTGAGAATGAGAAATTCAACAGAGTCATACACAGTTTCTTGTCATTTTCTTGACTCGACTCCTGCTGATAAAGCCATCACAAATTTATTCTTTTGTGTTGTCTACTTACTTACCCCCTAAAACGTTACTGGCATCATGATCATGGTCTTCTCTTTGTTTTGTTGTGTCCGTGGAATGCCAAATACGCGGAGAGATTATTTCGTTACAATAATGCATTGCCTGAGCATTCATAATATTTTAATTGGAGTAACAAAGTAAAATTCATTGCAAACTTTTACAACAAGGATCAAATTAAAATTCTGGGAAAATGGGTTTGAGTTTGTTGAGAGCGAAAGTGGAATAAATATTTTATGAAAGCTAATGCATGATTTAGTCATTTTGAACAATATTTTTGTTTGATTGAATAAAGCACAACATTTTTTTCTTTAATGATTTATTTTCCTCTTTGTTTATTTATAAAACAATAAAATATATGAACTTTTGTACATTTACTTACTCTATGAAATTAAGTAATTAACAGTATTTCTTGAAAGCAAAAACTTAATAAAAAGATAACGTTTTACTTTCAGAAATGGCAACTGATACTTTTCAGATTTACAAAACATGACGTCTTATTCGGATGATTAATTTCTTCACACTCCATTCATTCATTGGACATGGACACTTGGAATATATAGGTTGAAGTCAGCAAAATAATATCTTGTGTAACCCATTTTACACCTCAAGCAAGAAAATAAGAGACTAGTTTCATAGGTATACCACCCACAAAAGGTGAACTTTCAAATTATGCATATAACATATATTCATTACACTATTTAACATGATAGAAATTACAGGATGAGAAGTTGCTTTGAAAACTAAATAGCCGATTTGACAGAGAAAATGGAAGAACTTTTAAAAATCCCGACGTCTGTTTAATGTCCTGTAACAAGGTTTTAGGCGTAAGTAAACAGCTATTGGGTTTGGCAAACATAAATATCCGTGATAATGAATACAGTTTTTCAATCAGAAAAGCTAAAGAACAACAAAGTTTATAATTTACTAACATTTGGGAAAATCCCATTAACGTTGCTTTTTAACCCTTTCTCCATACGAAGATGTTGCTTCTGTGGCAGTATCAGTCGATGAGGTTGTGGTTGTCGGGGATCGCGTTGTTGTTTTTATAGTAGTAGAACTTACGGCTTCGGTTGATCTCTTACGGTTGGACGGAGCCTCAACGACGACAGGTTTTGGTCCAGACGCCGAGCCAAAAGGGGCTCCATATTGTGAAGAGGATACGCTATTCGTAATGGAAGAGGAAGGCTGCTTGTTCTTCTTGGTGGCCTTGTACCGGATGAAGTAAACCTAAAATTTAAATTTAATTTGTATTTTATTCGTTATTTGCCATTATATTTCTACATGAGTACTGATTTACGCTCCTACCTCAGGTTTCGATGGGGGGGTTGGTGCGTGGGTGGGTACAATTATTGGCTCTAAGGGCTCAACCCGGGGGATCAAGATGTAGACAATCGTTTTCTGCTTAGCTGGTGGGGGTGGTAAAATTAAATCAGGTTTTTTAGGTTTTGGACCTTTAACATAGACAACGCGGTACTCAATATTATGTTCCGGACCTGCACCAGTAATAACAGGAGGAGGGCCGTAAGAAGCACCTGGAGGAAGTTGAGGTGGAGCGCCATAGTTCACTTGAACATTGGCTGGGGATGAATACTGTTGGGGTGGGGCTGCGTATTGCTGCTGCTGATGTGAGGAGGATTGGATTTGTGGGGAGCCATATTGTTGTGTTTGCGTTTGGATTTGAATTTGAGGGTAACTGTAGCTTTGAAATTGGGGTACCGAGTAGCTGGGCTGCTGGGATGTGTAGGCAACTGATTGTTGGGGGGATGAATATACGGTATTTTGTGAAGATTGTTGAGGGGACGAATATGCAGTGGTTTGTGAAGATTGTTGAGGGGACGAATATGCAGTGGTTTGTGAAGATTGTTGAGGAGTCGAGTATGCAGTGGTTTGGGACGATTGTGGTGAAGAATAAGCTGTGGTTTGTTGTTGGGAGGAGGAGGGGGCTGCGTAGGTGGCTTGAGGGGAACTATACGCAGTTGACTGGTGATGGTGTTGGGGGGAAACCGTGTTTGCTGCTGCAACACTAGCAGCCGCTGCTACAGATTGCGGAGGAGAAGCATATCGGGCAACCTGGGATGTGGGACTGGATGTCAAAACTCCTCCTGAGGAGGACCTAGAAGAGGCAGATGGGGGAATGTGAATTTGTGCCACGGACGGTACTGACTGAAAGTTAAGTTCAGAATGGGAACTGCGATGGGAGTATCCTGTTGGAGGTTCTGCGGCAACTAGCACCGTCAAGGATGCTAGCAACTGAAATTAGCATGAAAAGGAAACATGAAGTTTTTAGTATGTGAGGCGATAAGTTATCCTGTTTGATTGATTAATGGTAAAAGACTATAGATTTTTTTTAATCGACTTGCGCATAAAAATCTTGAAATATTACACACTATACAATATACAACAAGCACTTAATATGCATCAATACCAAGTGTACACTGTACAGTACGGTAAATCTCCAATTACACGATGCTCAATTCCCATCATGTTGGTTTTTCTTAACATGACAAAATTTTCTCGCATATCATATTCCACATCAAGCCATCACATTTGACAGAACCAAAAATAATCAAGTACACAAAATAAATTATTCTCACGAGTCCAGTTGACGTTCGCATAATAGATGTCATCAATCGTTTACAAAAACTAATTTTTCTACCGAGATTACCTCAGCTCATCATCCTTCCACCACAATAGCGTAATAACTTTCAAATAATTCATTTAGACGTGAGAATGGCTGTTTGAAAAAATCCAGTATTAGTATCTAAGATTTAGTTGTCGCTTTTCCAAATTCTATCATACTTGTAAATAGGTACTGATAATCTATGCTGAAAGTGAAAACTTGTATGCTGAACATTTCAATCAACAAGGAACGTATGCACATAATAAAATCAAATATAGTAATTCGATTCTTCTTGGATGCTGCACAAAAATGCAAAGCTCAATTTTATTCTTAAAAAAATAATCAATTGGATAGTTAAGCTAATCCCACTAAATTATGCAACTTCTAATTTTAAAGTTATCATTATGCGTTTCACAAGTTTCTATATACAATGGCCAAATTGACTACAGATAGCAAATTGCAGGGCAGGTTAAATTACACGGTTTCACACAACCAAACTGTACATGACAATTTTATTGTCACTGACCATTGTCCATTTGCTGTCGTCCTTGACATAGCTTAGTTGAAATTTCTATAATTTTTATGTCCAACTAAACCCACTTAGAATTGACTTTTATTTGTTATCTATAAAAAACGTTCACATAACTATTGTATAGTCATAAAATTCTACAATGTTTCTAGGTCGTATTTGCAAATAAATCGCTCGTTTGAAGTAGATTCATTTTTTGTTCAATAGATAATTTTTTTGAAAGTGTCATATTAAATCATGTAGCATGCGCTGTAATTGCATTAAACGTACTTGTTATGCTTTTTGTTCGCTTGTTATGGTTGGTCAGTAGCACATCGACAATGAAAAGCGAACTTAGGTAGATATTTACCACCATGCATGCTTGCCATTTCATAATAATATATCAGCAATGTACAGAAGATAAAATGAATGTTTGTGGCTTCTGATTTGATTATAAGTTATGCTCAAAAGTATTTCTTCATCTGCAGTTGAGATATAAAATAAATCGAACAATATTGTTTGTTCAACACCTCTTCTTCTTCTTTACATTGTTAAAGGTGCAAATTATACTTGCAAAGATGCGCCTGTCCCCTAAAGCTGTATACACATATATCTTGAGCTAAAAATTAATTGCAAGTTTTGCAAATTCAACATCATCGTTATGTCTAACCAACAACTTGAGAATGGAATTGCTTTGTCGGCCGATCAATTTTTTATTTGCCGACTATATGAAGGAAGCATCATATAAACACGCACCCACAAACAAAAATGAACATTCAATCATATCAGGTTTTGTGTCTGTCTAAAAGTTTTGAAGTATAGTGTGCGCAAGTTGTGAATGATTCAAACTTAAATATTTAACTGAAGATTTTTTTTCGGTGAACTGTTTTTTGAAAGGAAAAAAACTATTACATAAGCCACCCCCTTAAGTAACAACAATGTGCAAGCGACATGGATATACACATAATCACTTATCTCTCTCTCTTGTTATTTTCTGACGAATTACATGCTGCAAGATATTAGTCCGCAAAGTAGCATCAATAAAGTTTTATGGTTATGATTATTATTGCCATTTTATTATTTCTGTCTACATCACCACAAACAAGAAGCCATCATCGTGTGCACACCTCTGTTGATAATTTCACTACCACACAATACCCTATTCAGCTCCCCTGCTACTGGGATCAGCAAACTCATCATTCATATAAAATGATGACTTGTGATCAGTAACTCGTCGATTTCAATTCAATAACTCATCATTCAATTTAAGTGATGCAAGGAACCATATTGACAGCGGACTAGAAGCAGAGCCACAATGGTTAAAACCAACTTGTTTTCAAACTTCCTACTGAACAGACATCGCGTTGTTGGTTGTAGTAGTGTCCAAAATAAAATAAAAAACGTGACGTTATTGTTGTTGCTACTTTATCATGTATACATATTTGTGTATAACTTTTTTTGTAAGATATATTACATAATTTTCATAAAAAACCTATTACGTGAAGAATGAGCCTATTGTCCATGCATTCACATTAGTGCGGCCATCATCGTCATTTTATTTTATTTCTGTTATTGATGGAGTGATCCTTTTTGAACGATTTTTATGCAATCAGTAGTATACCGGCACAGTCTACTTTAATAATCAGATGCCTTTAATTTTTTATGGATACTTTTAAACGTGTTTACAATGAAATGCACCCTGCATTGCTTGATTTAATTGTTTATTATTGTGATGATGGACATGCTGCGTGTGCAACAAACTACCCAAAATCGTTTCTGCTAACCTATTTGGTTCGTTTCTTGACAAGCGTTCAATCATTTACCTTCAACATCAGAAGCCACAACACCTCAACATATATTATTATCATCGCTCATCAAAATAGTTGTGCCAATAATCAACGGTCACCAGCATAAAAACCTAAAAAAGGGTTACCTCTTGCCAAACTGGTGGACAGTAAATTCTAAAATGATAATCATAATATGGGTAAAGTGTGTGCCTACACACGCGTACAAGTGCTCTTTTCCTTAATCATACTCAAGTCCAACTGCTCGAAATTATTTTAAAAGAAATTTTATAAACTTAATCTAACAAGAGGATAGGGAAACCAAAAAAAGATCCTTTTAACTAAATCAAACTATAAAAAAAATCAAGAACCAATGAAGCAAAATATGTTCTGATATGACACTATGTGTCATATTTATATCAAAGAAAATACTTTCACTTTTCTCAAGTGAAGATGTACGTAGGCATATATATGTTAGATTTGTCTGTACAATACTCTAGAATGATCATATAACGACTATAACATACGGCAAACGTTGACATACATTTTTTCTGAATTCACATAATCATAACATCCTTTTCGAGAATAATTGTGTTCTGTTATGAAAAAGCTGTCTACTTACATCATCATCATTATCAACAGCAAAAGTATAAAAAGTGATAAGTATGTTCTTATAGGCTGAGCAAATCTTTTTTAAAGTGCAGAAGTCGAATAAAGCAGCGTCACCGGTAGCTCTACTACATTAACATTGCAACCAGCAGAGAGAGAGAGAGATCAAGAAAAGAAAACGAACTTCCCATTTATCAGTTTTTTAAAGTGAGTGCACAAGATGGCCATTAGATTATATATATCAAAAAAGCAAATAAAACTATACAACAAAAGGAATAACAGAGTAACACGATGAGTTATGGTAATCGCAATGGGATACTTGCTCCGACCGAAATATTGGAGTGTATGATGGTCACTCTGAGAGGTGTACTAAAAATGAAGTAATAATGTAACGAAATGAGCAAGTGTTTTCATTTAGTTTTTTTAAGGATTACACATTTTTCATGTGTATATAATCTCAAAATCTTATTCATCTGAGATTCTGTTAATGTATGCGCATAAATTAACAAAAGAGAACATACTTTAGATTGTAAATAAGGATTACGCTACAAAAAACAACGTTATGTTTGTTTGATTTTATCATAATCAAAAGTTGGCCTGTCATATCAAAATGGTTGCGCAGTTTTTTTGTCTACCCCATTTACTTTATTAAGGATATGGTGTGGATGTGTAGGAGTGGAGCTCTGAAAGGAGTCGGAAGAAGATGAGTATTTGAAAAGAATTATCACGTTGGGACTTGGGAGGAATCTAATTATTATGAGTACCCCTATAGCATGAAACTTTTTTCTTAGATTTTTTGGCGAAATGAATAAGAACTATATGATCAGTTTATAGCAAAAAAAACTTTGTTACTGGATTCGTTTCGAGACTTTTATAACCTAATAATATGCTAGTCTCCTCATTTACCTGAGATTCATTATAAATTCTCTTACGTAAGTATGTCGTATAACGAAAATTATATTATGAGTTTGTGCCAAAGTCGCGGAAATGGATAATGTCTGATTCGATAAATTACGTGAAAAGTGTATAATTTTCAAAGTACGTTTAAATACTTAATCACCTTGCACGTTCTCAGTAAAATTACACTTGTAAATTACTGTACACACTGCTTGGCCCTTTACTACCACCACCCCAGTATCACCACCTTGGCATTTCGCTTTTCGGCACAAATGTGCTAACAAGTATAAAAATAAGTAAAGCAAATCCTCATCCTCAAATTGGCCACAGGGAGAGACAGGCAGGCAGAGAAAAGAAATAAGTATGCACAAAAAAGGGAGATACGATAAAGATACTGAACTCTGATAAAAAATGGTGTGTGCGGTACAATCTGCAAAACAATGCTTGTGTTGTGGACTCCCAAAAGGAAAGAAAACAGAGAGGAAGTAGCCGTGCTAACCAGACTTATTAAATTGCAACAACTTAGTTGATGTAAAGTGAGGGAAATGGAACAAAAACTTAAGAGTTCCGACAACAATAAAGTTTTTATTTTGTATTTTAATAATATTGTCATTTTGACTGCTTTTTAATGACAGGGTTGTTAAAGCGTTAGGACATTGAAACTGCATGTTATATGGTACAGGACATACGTTCTACACATGCATAGTATGTACCTCTGCGATTAAGCTTTTTAGTAATTTTTTGTCAAGAATGACGTGCATAACACCTTAGAGTAGCCTGCGACAAAAAAATATTGCAGCAGGCAGAAAATCTTATTTTGTCTCTTGTGGTAATTCCTCTATATACTCTCATGACATAATTGTGAGCACTGTGACTTTGCCCATACTTTGATAATGTTTTTTTTAAATCTAAAACAACCAGGATTTATGAGAAACACTTGATTTGATGGACTGACTGATGCGATCACTTTAGTTAAAAGATGTGCCAACTTTCACATAAGAATGATTAGATTTTTGCGACAATTTCGACTTGAATGCCATATGCACCCAAGATGAATTTAAGTATGAAAAAATTACAACGTCGATGCCTTAATCAGCAGCGGCGTTTTTTGGAAGATTTCAAATGACTTGCTGCTTGACATCATGATGAAGAGGAAAGAGGAAGGAAGAGATGATTTGTAAACGGGTTTGAAAAAGACGCGACATAATAATTACTACAATTTTAAAAGGACTTTAAAGAGCTCGTTTGCTCAGAAATGTTATGCTATAGTGTGACTAAAATGCAGTATATATCCTGAGAGCACGACTTTATTTCACAACTGAACCAATTCCTGGCAATTGCAATTTCATCTCTTCTGTCTGTAGAACGATTCAGGTTTTTTTATAAACCGTTCATAGAAGAGAAGGCGTAATAACAATACGTTTGGTGCTATGCGGTTGTTTAGATTATTCCTAAACGGATATTTAACATCACGACACGAACGATAGGACACATTGGGGTTATTAAATTGCCATAAAGTGTCACCTGTTGTGTGAGTATGACATTTACTATTCTCGAAAAACGTAATATCTAAATAGGGTGATGATGTTACACGCGTGTAATTCAGATAAGGATGACAATGTAATGGTTTATTATATGATTTGAGCTGCAACTCTTGCGTGTAGTTAAAAGGCAATCATGTACGTACCATGTAAAATTATCAGGTGTATTACTGATTATCTGTATTTGTCATGAAATATTACTTTTTATTTTTCAAAATCCTTCATGGTTATTAACTGGCAATGGGAAATTGGTAAAGGATTTAAAATGGTTGCCAGTAATGTCATTCAGAAAGTGAAGAGAACTGGAAGGATTGTGTACACATGACATAAAGAAAGGGAGAAATTAGATTTTCTTTCTTTTTGCACATCATTATCATATATCTGCACTTTTGCATGTTTAAATACTCGGCTCACCAGATGCAAACTATTACCATCATCCTTTCAAAGTAAACTCGCCAATGCAATGTTATGTTTGCTGTTCACTTGAAACTTCAATTGAGGACTTTTCATTGAAGTAAATATACAAATGAATGGGCAAAAAATGTTTGAAACTGAATGCGTTTTGTGTGGGTAGACAAGGAATTTATTTTAAAAAATGAAATTGATTCAGGATGTACACAAAACAATTTTCTAAAACTTTGTAATGTGCTAATTTTGTGTAAAGATTCTAAAGATGTGGACAATTCTCAAGTTCTTTCATTGCATTATGATGGTAATATTTGTAAAGTCGACATTTCCTTTCCCACCGTATGCAACACAAAGTGTAGACACATGAATAAATGAAGAAAAGGAAAAAAAGAAGAAGACGCAGGTATTCATCATCACTTTTAGCAGAATTTTATATACCTACTCATCATTATTCATCATCATTATTATCAAATCTATTTTTATCATGTTTCTTCAACCGTGCAATGTGTGAGAATAATATTTGATATGAAAAGTGTCAAAATTGTAATGCAATGAAAAGGGAAACTTGTACCTATAGACAAGTTTGACATGAAGAATTTTTTTGTAAGAAATTTAATGGAAAAAAACAGTGGACGTAAGAAAAAAAAGTAAATATGAAATCAAATCAAGCTACTTGTCACTTTTACTTTGATGTAATGTAGCGTTAAAAGTTTCAGATTCCAAGTTTTCACTTTATTTTACGAGAAATATTGCACTTGGTAATTAATAAGTACTTTTAATTTTTGTTTTCTTACCAATAACGCTCTCATGGTTCAATTTTTCTTCAATCCTCTTAGATTCCAAACAAAATTTTCTACTCGTTCAATACTTGCGTATCACTATTTTTAAAACAGAGTTGTTGCAAGTTCCAGCATAAACTTGGCAAATGTTCCGAATCACAAACTGGAGTCACGGTCTAAAACAGTTACCTAAAATAAATCATCCGATCAACAAGATATGAGTTCACTTCTCCAAATAGTAATTCAGTGATCTTAAACTTACAAGCTAAAACTTGAAACTGGGCAATTGTTCAAAATGTGCCAGCCTTTTTATACGATACTATTTTAAAATGTGTCTGGGATGACTGTGATGGCTGACTGACTGATGAAGATTCAGAGCAGAGGACTTTTCGACTAGAGACTGAACTCCGCTCCTCTTTAAAAAGCAAACAGTTGTAGTAGTAGTGTCCCTTTTAATGGCAAAGCACTGTCTGTAGTCATATCTGAAATGTGGTTATCTTTTTTAAAGAATAAATATCATTTTACACTAATGTGGGGGACTTGATTTGCCGAAATCATTTGAGCCACGTTGCTGTTGGCATAAATATCATGGCGATAGAATGTCCAACGAAAAAAACAGTGTTGCTACTACGTAATTCATACAAAGTTATGTACTTCAGGATGACAATATGTAATATTCCTGCGCTGCAGTTGCATGTTCATGTTTTACAAGAAGGTATTTTGCAGGGTTGCTAATATGAAGGGAAATATGATGGCGATGCGATATACTTTCGAGTAATAACACAGATAACTCAGTACAAGGGATTGTGAAGTGAGCATCATAACGTCAACAAAGATTTCGAATAATGGACACGTAGCATTATCCTATAATAACGCACAAAATGTACATAGCCAAAAGCAGAAATCATCTTCGTGCTGCAGTTACTGCAATCATTAGTATATTTACATTGTAGGTGCATACACTTTTTGGTAGACAAAGCAAGAAAAACGTCATTTTAAAAAGTTACTCCTTACATTGCTCGTCACACTATCAAGATCTCATCTGCCAAGTTCCTTTGATTTATGTACCTTCTTGGCTCAATTTAGACTAAACACTAAACACAAATCGATCTTGTGGAGGGGACAGTCGTTATGAACTAAAATAATTTAAATACGTTAGAAAATTAGCAAGATGAATATTTTTATCTATATATTGAAAATGTACGTTTTTAATTCTGTTTTTAGTCCCAAAGCACAGGACCTTTTCAAAGTCAACAAAACTCAAATACATGCACATTTCAAAACGACGTGTAACATTTGTCATCTTTGCCAACGCGTGGGATAGTAAGGGGTAAGGCGCGACTTGGCTTTGGTTGTAAGATAATGAGTTTTTGGTAGTAAACAATTTATTTGTAGAACAATTAAATTCAATATTTTTTAGCAAACAACCGATAATCTTTTCCTGGTTTGGACTTTCAACTTGTTAATTTAAAGTAATTGTTTACATGCTTCTATATTTTTTGCATACCAAGTCGGTCAGTACGATTTTATGAAATTGCGGATTCGTGGACTACAAAAGTGCAAGATGCAAGTTGTCACAACATAATTAATTAACATAGTGCATATTATTACATCTAGGTTCATTTTTAATATAACCAATTCCAAATATCGTTTAGTTTGCTAATAAAAAGGCAAGGGTAATTCTTCATGTTCCCAAACCGTTTATGGTGTGAAAAACAAAATAATAATCTTACAAAACGACTTTCTTTATTATGTGAACAATCATGGCATTATGTGGTTGTTATAAAGTTGTATCAATGATTTATTAATTTATCATACATATTGACAGGCTTGTCAATCTGATACGCATACAGATGGATTTATTTATTACCGTGACGGTCTAAAGAGGGTTCTTTCGGTAATTTTTAGTAATTGCGACATCTATATAACAAGCAATAATAATCATGAAAAGAATATCCCCAATGATATCAATCTACACGAATAATAACTAAAATATCTCGATTCTACCTAATAATCATAACAGATTACTACTTCTGTTTCCCTTTCTAATGAGATCAAAACAAGACAAGTCTATGATTAATAGACCGAATGTATACCAATTCCTCTCTTTTATCCTATCTTTACTAGGAATATGGGTATTCTTACTTCTGTGATCAGAAAATATGCTACATTTTTTTTGAATTTCGATTTTTGTCGGATCGTGACTGCAAAGTTTTAAAACGGTTCCTGGTCTTTGTTAGCAAGACAGTACAGAAGATGTTAAGTAATACCTATGAATAAAATGACCATATATCGAAAATTTATAAAACTCATTGCCAGAGAGTAAAATATTAGATATGTAAAAAAAATCTTTATATGGAAATTGCATGAATCAATCAATAATCTGCAAATAATTGATTGTGACATTTGAAGCGGCTGACCAAAATTCAGCAATTATGTGCTTATTCGCCAAAATGGCGTAATAATGAAGATGCCACGCATAAACTGGTCAAACGTAGTTACCTTCTTGACTTACTACGTAAACAAACTCATTTCATCACATCCTATTAGAGGACGCGTTTGCATAATCAACCAAAGATTCCAAAAATATATATAGAAGCACTAGTAACAAAGATTTATAGTAAATAGCATATATGTAAAATAAATAATAAACAAAGTTGCGTACAAAAAAAGATGAAAAATATGACAGCTAATCCTCAAATCGAGGAACCATCACCCCCACCAATTACACAAAATTTCATAACTGAGGTAAAATATATACTTCAGGAAGCTACATTATTATGCACTTTAGAGCCTTCTTTTACTCAAAGGATTGTCTGTTAATGAGGTGTAAAGGTGGAATTCAAATTCCTCCTACACCATGCGTGAATCCGATTATCTAGCTCTTCACCCATTTTCCTTGTCAAAGGGTAAATTAGCACAGCAAGGGTAAGCAATTATTTGCATTTCATTTAATTCCTGTTATACAGCACAAACGACGACGACTAAATAATATGGTGCAAGTTATTTTTCTGATAGTACATATAATGACTCTTGACGAGTGGTACATTGATAGGTTATCTACTTTATTAAAATGGACGTGTCTTCCCACAAGATTGTACTGTAGCATTTTTCTTGCCTGACGACTAAAGAGGCTGCAAATATTTTCAAAAAATATAGCTTATCAAAAAATTCTTTTTTTTAAAGCACGTTCTTAAACCATTTTTTTGAAAATATCTAATCTGGACTGGACATATGTAAAAAATTACGTTGGTTGATATTTTGGTTATTTTATGATTGATACGCTATGAACTGTTATCTACTTGTGACGAAATCATTTAAAGTTGCACTACCTAATAATTTATGCGTTGCACTGAAAAAGCCCATTTGTATCAATCAGAAGGATTTTACAAAAATTTGTACCATTCTTGGAAGGATGAACGTTTTTGAGCTCATTCATGCAACTGTAATTGAATAAACAGATCTGATAAACAGCAAACTTGTCATAAATTCAATTAGGTCACACACGATCAATAATCAAAGAAATCATTTACATTAAAAGACAACATTTGACATGTTTTTAAAAACAAAGCCACTGGTTCTAATAGGCTGAATTTTGTGACACTACAATAAAAATTTATGGATCGACTGCAGATGTTGCTTGCTAAATAAGTCATAAAAAGCTTGACATAGAAATGTTTCATTTTTGTTCGTATATAAGTTTGTTTGTGTGAGTCATTCAATTTTTTTATGTTATATAGTTATGACATGACAATGAATCGAATCTGGGGTGATTTGGAAGTGCGAAATCTAATGTGATTTTATTTACAATGATCTAATTTTTTCTTGCAGGTTAGAATTTCAATTTTTTGTACAGACAGTGAGGCATTTGTGTGTGCAAAATAAAATTTGTCTGTTATGATAAAGGCTCTCGCGTTTTTGTCTTGTATTTGTTGTTCTATTTAATTATTACTCATGTACACCGATACCTAGGCACGCAATTTGCATATTTGAAGCAGTTTAAATTGTATGAATTGTTTTCCTTAAATTTCGAGTCGATGTCCTCTTCTTGTTATAAAAACAATTAGTAATCACTTTCAATTCAAATGATTTGTACAACTGTTTTTTAATCGATCCTTTTATCAGATGAAAGATTTGTGTTCAAATCTTGTCATCAAGATTAAGTAATTTTAGCCAATTTTGAGAATTCTAATTCATAGATTTTTGATGAGTTCGTTAACCACATTTATTTTGTTTGTTTGTAGAGACAGGTCATGTGTATAATGAGTAATATATGTAAATATCAAGGAGATCATTGCTACTTGCATTGATTTGTGGGCATATTTGTATGCAATCTAGACTTCTAACGAGTTTATGGTGACTAAATGGCCTGATGAAAAGCATCATCATAAAGACACCATTTTGAAATTTTGTTTATTTTTCCTATTTTTGAATTAATGAGAAATGGGTAGGTAAAGCATTTAATTTGGCGATAATGTTTTCTTTTGCTTATTCATTTTCTTACAAATTTCCTAGCCTTTATGCAAAAATTATACAAGATACTATCGACTTTAAGGAGTTTCTTCGTAAATGTTTTGATGCTAATTTATGCACATTTTTTAACACTAATTGATATCTAGCTAAATGCGACTGCTAATGAAAGAGCATGTAAAGTGAAGAATAGACCACCTCATAAAACGCATTTTTTTCTCTCTTCCTTTCTTCAGCACGCTTCCGAGTCAAGACGCAAACAAGTGCTATCATTATCTCTTTAATAATAATAACAACAGGTTGTTGTAACGTTTTGAGAATATACACAAAAGTAAATACTATTTGGACGTAGCAGAGGAATTTAATGACTTACTGACATAATATATTTTGGTTAATAAAATTGTAGCACGTTACACAACACAAGATGAAAAATTTGAAGATGCAATGAAAATATTACACATTGTTGATTCAGCGATGAAGATGAGACGATGCAATGAATGAGGACAACACACATCACCCATATATCCATTTTTTTCAATTTTGTCATTGCGCAACTGTCAAAAACTGAATGCATATATTTTAAAAGTTTATATTGGCTAGTTTTACACCATTTTTTCACGTAAATGAAATTGAGAAGCCGCTGGGGTTATATAATTATGATACTATTTGCAATAAAATCTAAAATGTTTGGTGTACACGCATACACGTATTGTTTTACATTACGCTACATCATTACGTTTTACAAAAATGTAATGATCTTATTATTACCTTTTGACACATATGCATCAAGATTTGTACTCATTAGTTGTTGGAGTCCTGAGGCCATTTTAACTGAAAAATGTTTGTAATTTAATTTCATCTGTCAAATTTCCAACTTTTTTAAGACCAAGAACCATCTAAGCATTTTTTTCAAATTTGCAAGGAATAATTTTGATGGAATGCATAGCAAACTATAAAGGGCGAAATGCATAGCTAAATCAAATTACAAAAAAACTCACACACTTTTATCTAAAAGAAATTCAAAACTCAATTCTGAAAGTTTTCAAAATATACAAGTTCTTATTTAAAAAATTAAATGGATTGAATCTTAATTTTTTAAGGTTTATAAGGTATTTACGGACAGTCCAATAATCTAAGACCAGAGGTCACATAGTCCCATGCATTTATGCATGTACAAGATTCTCAAGAAAAAACAGCTTATTATTTTTGAATTTCTCCAAGCATTTACTATTTTTTCTTCTCATTACGGGAATCATGTAATGGTATATAATTTCTTCCTGTGTTCCCCTCATAACTTCACACAAGTAATTTAAAATTATTTTAGTAAATTGCTTTTAAAAACGATTGCATAAAACAACGCTCTATTTGAAACGACATGGTTATGTAAAAAGTTACTACATATCATTTTTAAGCGTTTTATTTCCTTTTTAATTGATCCGACGCTTTTGTGTTGGGGTCACAGATCATGCCAACATCCTACGGCTATTAAATCCATTAAATAAGAAACGTGTTTAATGAATATAATTGTGTAACTACATTACAGTCCGTGACATCATGCTAACTATCAACTAAATGTCGGAATAAAAGTAGATAAATGAATCGTTTGCGGAAGAAACATAAAAATGTACGATAATTTCAGCCAGTCCAAAAAAAATCTACCAAGGAAAACATTTAATTTTTACATTTTTAGCAAGGAAGATCTGTTGACATTCGGCTCGAGATTCTCATTTTTATAGTCATATACCCACTGCCCACATCAAGTACCATAATTACTAGAATAGTAACTGGGTATTTTCCAAATTGTTCATTATATCCCCTCAAACTTTATTCTTATGTCAAAGGTGTAGTAAAGATCTTGTCAAAGTTCTAAAATAGTTCTAACCACACTGGGCTGGGTGATTATCTAAACCGATTTTTAAACTTAAAACATATATTCTTGAAAATAAATACTAATCACAAGTACATATGTAGCCATATAATTATATCATAAGATGTAATAGGGCAAAGTGTCATTTTACAAAAATTTTCTTTTGCACCAAGAAAACAATCCGTTGCATGTACATACAAATTGTACATGCATGCCTGGTGTACAAATATAATATAGTATGTTCCATCCCCTGTCATAAAAAAGTAATAATTTAATCTCAACAATTGGTGCTGTATAAGATTGCATGTCTGCAATGTTTTTTTTACAAAATTTGGTACACACGACACACACCAAAAGTTTACCTTTGGGAGTAATACAGAAATTATATTATTTTGATGATGATCACGCAAAAACGTTACTTTCCAAACTAAAACTTACACTTCTTCGAAAGATGAGGCGATATCCAAAAAATGTTTCCGCCTGACAGTTTTACTTTATAGCATGTTACGATTTCATTTGTTTTCACTTGCAACAAAACTTTTACAAAGTTTTGAAATTACGAAAACTATGATTCAATCTTCATGAAATGACAACTGTATTGATATGAAATAAATTGAATTACATAGTCTGATTTAAATTCTATTGAAGAGGGTTAATAATTACAATGATTACAGTGCATTGTTATCGACAACCCGTGTTTGAGTTGGTATGACTCGCCATGCATGCCATGCCACGAGTCATGAATAATATAACATATCACAAGACGAACAAAATTCGAATATCAATCTCTACGAAAACATTTTCCTGTGGAAGACAGGTAAATTTTTTAGTGCAAGCATTCTTTCTGACCTGAGCGACATAACAATATAACAGACAAGTTTGCATTGTTTTGCATCCGAATAATATGCTCCAAGGCTGACACGTGACGTAACTCATGCTGTTTTAAAAATGTTTCAATTTCACTTGAACGGGTGCTTCCTGAACAGAATCTAAATTTTTCAACAATAAAGAGATGCATAAATAATCACCCTTCCTTGCAAGGATCTAAAATTCATTTCGTAAGATCTACAAAAAAAATCACAGTAAACTCCTTTACTGCTGCCGGAACATTTATTGATCAGCTTAGGTTAAAAGATCTCTCCGTGACTTTTCACCACATCAGTTGAGCTTCTTGTGAACTCATGTCATTGTTAGGCGCATACCTATGAGAACTTTTATTTATTGTAAAATAAAAAGACACATTAGAAATGTAAAGATGCGGACAGAGTAGTTTTGACAAAAGAAATGTTCGCTAAGTAATGGCTAATGCGAGATATGAGGTGACAAACACTGCAAATATTTATAAACAAATATGTGACACGCATTGATGATTTTCAATTCAGTCTGATTCATTGTTGTATACCTATTGTACTTTCAATCTGCGCGTTGTTCGTCACGGTTTCAATTGCAACGAAGATGTGTCAATATCAAGTGAGGAGCATTCATGTCTCCCGACCAAAGAATCAGTGAATAAATGATCGGCAGCACAGACACCTACAACAACAAAGAATGCCGTGCTATATCACTAAAGAAGCCCAAACAACACTTTACTTGACAAGCTTGTACATGTAAAAAAATGAATGTCGATGACAAGAACTAAAATATGTATGAAATACTTTCGTACGAGAATTGCATCGTCAAGTCAGCATTTGAAATGTAACAAGAGCAATCATTGAAAACAACAAAATTGTGAACCACATAATGAAAAAAACAAATCACAGTAAATATGATGGACAAGCATACCAAATGGTGGTTTGTAGTAGCATTATCACGATAGAATATGAAGATGAAAAAATTTGATAATAATAAAAAGTTTTGGTTTTTTTAGCAAATCGTTACGAAAACTTCAAAATCAATCATCACTATCGTTGGTCAAGGTCTGAAATCGCTAGTTACATTTTTTTTTAGTTTAAAGTTTTGTGCCTACTACTGGCGTGCGTGTCGCGAAGAGATGAAAGCATGTGTGATTTTTACGACATGGCTTTGAGGATGGGATAGAGTTTATGGGAAAGATCATTGCCCAATTTTGGTATTTTTGGAGATTTGTTGACCGCTGATGTCCGATGAGGGTTATGCTTTAGCAATCATAATATACTTTCGGGTACATGTATATGCACTTAACAACGAGAAGAATGTAAAATTCTGATATGAAACTACCGATGCGGCGTGGAATATGATGTACATAACCGTATATGTAT
>JAQFZH010002049.1:0-18155 GCA_034695485.1 Entomobrya nivalis
ACCAAACAATAAATAGTACAGGGATTGTAATGAAGGAGAGTTTGGAGATGAAAAGCTGTTCAACGGTAATGTGCATCCATAACATACCCATTTGTTGTGAAGATTGGAATTGTCGGAATGAGCGTAAGATTTTAATACACGATTTATTTTTTACTTATTTAAAACATCCCTTATTTAAATATATCTTGGGATTCGTTTAATTGAATTTGATTTGCAGTGTGTGAGTACCATCCAGCAGACTGGGGAGGGGCATAGAGAGAAAAAATTTAATTCGTATTTAATATTATCACAATAAGTAAATAATGTAAAAAACCTCACTTACGATTAGTGCAGAATTACTCATTTTACTTGATTGCTTAAAATTCAGCCTTATGCTACTCTCCATCATTATTATTTTTTTACGCATTCACATCATTTTTGCTAAATGTATTAGTTGTTAGAATATTTTGTATTTGTTTGTTTGCCTAATTTAATTTCGAATCATATATAAAATCAATCAGCAGCGTACTATGCAAATCAAGATTGAAAATAGTATAGTCACATTAGTTGTACCACAACTCATGCTAAAGAATAAAATCGAATTAACACTACTCCAATATATGTATCACGTCTTCAATTTTTTTTTCCCTTTGATTTTGGTGGGGGGATATATTGCATACAAAAGCATAGTGAGAACTGAGAACAAAAATACAGGTCCAATCGCTCTTTTTTCTCTAATCGAAATTTTCCATGCAACCTATTTAGGAGGAATGTAAGCTGTTAAAGTACCTTTCTTATTAGAGCCTTACTTTCTAACCTTTCCACAAAGTTTTACTACCTTATTTTACCACAAAATTATACAAGTTAACGATACAAGTAAGCATGCATATATTGTGTATTGGAATTTTGTTCATGAAGGCATAATACACATCAGTTCACTGACATATCTGTTCATGTAACAATATGTAAGTGCACTGCTAATTCAATGCTCAAGTTATATCAAATGTCTGATGCTTTTTAGTCTGTATATTTCACTCGTGTGATGACTTTTGAGGGATGAGTGATCAGTAAACGAGCTCCAATAAACGACTTGAACTCTTTTGTCGACACAATGCACTTTGTAGGCAGTAGTGTGATCAAACTTGTAATTTTTTATGGAGCCCTACTGCTGCTTGGATCCAATTTTATAGTAAATTGTGGCAAGGTAAGTTAAATGTTGTATTGTTTCAAGTTAAATCATTTGTTGTAAAATCAGTTATTTTGATATAGTTGATTAAGTTGATACAAGCAAATGAAGTAAAGGGTTTATAATGGATTGTGTGAAGTTATCCCAACTATTTTATATGGAAACTTTAACAGGCAATTACTACGCCGCTAAATCACTCAAGTTCTGCAATAGCCAAACTGGATTTAAAGTGGAATGAAACGAGAACAGGTACGACAGAAGAGGGTAATAACGACAATGATAAAGAACCGGTCAACTATAACTGTTCTACTAAATTGTGTCCAAATAATATCAACGTTTGCTGTGTGGGTTATCATTGTAGTAATGAATGTAAGTTGACAAGTTAAAAGTACAATAGCACACTAATTCTAAAAAAGTGAAGCCGTAAAAAGATGAGTGTATCAAAAATCAGAAAACATGTACGTTATCAAACCAATTTTTTATTAATACTTTTTTTACAGATTGCCGGGAAGGCCAAGCTGGGTCTAAACGGATAACCATATCTACAAACCTAGCCTATTAATACATTACATCTTCCGTTTATTATGCTAAATAGAAAATAAGTAGTAAAAAAAACAACATTCTGTACTACAACTGATTAAATAATTATACAATTTTTATTTAAACTATAAAACTAATTAACAACTAATTATCCAGCCTAATCCCCTCCCCCGCCTTCACCAATCCTACTCCCACCTTCTCAATCCCCTTGCCCTCCTTATTATGGGACTGGAACTCCTTCCAATGCTGCAGCAGCCCTGCCTTCATCAAATATTTCTTGCCGCACTTGTCACACTTCCACTTCCGCTCCCTCTCCCCATGCATCCTCCTCATATGAGCTGCATTAAACTTTTGCCCCCTCATAATCACCTCACATCCCTCCACCCCACACTTAACAAGTTTCTTCTGAGTCGCCCCCTCAATCCTATGCCTACTCCACAAATGCTTATCTAAATAACTCTGCCCATCACAAAGCAGCCCACACCATTTACACCTTTTCCCAAACCGCTTCTCGTGAACGTGAAGCATATGTTGCCTTAAATGTCTATCACTTGGGTAACTTTTCCCACAAATGTCACAGGTCACCTTGTCCTCCTCCTTCCACTCCCCTCTCATCCTTTTGCACTTGATATTCGTGTTTCGATGCTTAGCCAAAAAATCCTTTTTATGAAAATTTACCCCACAAGTCTCACATAAAAATGTTTGCGGCGGCCCATCATCCTTTTTCATTAGTTCCTTATGCATTCTCCTCAAATGAACTTTGACCTTGAATTCGGATTTCAATATTTGACCGCATGACGCCACAGGGCAAGTCCAATTTTTTTTCTCGCTACCGCTGGAATTTCTCGAACAATGGATTGGATGTGCTTCCAACTCCTCTTTTGAAGATTTTACGGTGCCACATTTGGAACACTTGAATTTCAGCCTTGATATCCTCAAGTTTTCTTCGGCGATAAGCCTCTTAATTGGTGGGGGAAGATTGGGATCAGTGGCATGAGTTTCGCAAAGATGAGTTAGTAAATGGGGACGTTCAGAGAACCGGTGCTGGCAAGTGGGGGCAAGGGGACATGGGAAACTGACACCTGTGCAGTTATTTTGGTGGAGGAGGAGACTAGCTTGGTTAGGTGAATTGGCGCCGCAACTGGAACATTTGTACATGGTGGGGTTATCATCGATGGTCCCTTGGGGTGAAAGGACCTCCGGTTCTGACGAAGCGTATGGGGATGTGGGGTCTCCCATGTCTTCATCTTCTTCATCCAATGATTGGTTATCATCATCATCATCAGTTTCTTCTTCGTCTTCCTTTTCGAGCTTCACTATTGACTTTTGATGTTGATAAGCATACTGGTCTCCAGAGATGAATGGGTCGGCGGTGACCTCAGGATACTCATCTAATTTTTGATACAAAAATGATTTATTAGAACCTCGTTAAATGACTGATTATGTTAAATAATAATAAAAAATTATTCTCTTGCTTTGATAAACATATCCTCGAATTTCCTCCACAATTTTGGTATTGATAAAATGGGTGTTATCTTCATCATCATGGCTTATCGGCTCTTGTTTGACAAATGGACTTTCCTTTAATCTTTGAATTATTTCATGCTTCACTTTTCTAAACTGGCTTTGCACTGTTAAAATGTCTTGGTAAATGGTTTTGCATTTGTTAACCCCGTCTTCACACTTATCACATACAGATAACCACGAATCCAGATTTGGAGACGTTTGTAAATAGGTTATCAGTTTTTCGGAGGGTACCTCCAAAACATTTCTGAGGAAGAAGATGACATGTAAATTTTGGGAAATTAAATTTTCACTGGATTTTAATGATGATTTATCTTTCGAACAGTTGTTTAGTCCACAAATTAAACATTTTAATGATGACATATTCGGATCCATTTTAATTAGCTAACGAAAGGGTTCACTTAGTTAATTTTAAAAAATTACACCAGTTAAAAAAATATCAGCAGAATGCAGAGTAGTGTAATCAGCAGTTGCACAGCAGCAACAACAAATGGTCAGCTGACTTCTTGCATTCTGTCTACATTGTTGTGCGAGCCACTGTCATCCTTTTTTTTTACCTCGCATCAATTTCTGTTTCGAGTTAATTAATAAACTCCGTTTTAAATTTAAATGTTATACAACTGATCAAAATGGAGAGAAGATCTGAATTAATTAAATGTCTAATTTGTGGACTGCACAAGTACAATGATGAGGTACAAGGAGATAACCTTAATAAAAGTGAAAGTTCCCTAATTTCTAAACATTTACAAGTTATCTTCCTCCTCCGAAATATTTTGGAGGTGCCTTCATCCAAGCTTGTTATCTTCCTCAAAAGTCACCCAAATCTGGAGGCATGGTTATCCGTTTGTGATAAGTGTACCGAAATGGTTAACAACTGTAAAACCACTTATCAAGATATTTTGGAGGCGCAAAGTAAATTCAGAAGTGTGAAACAAGAGGTTATTCAGGTTTTGAAGAGAAGTGCACTTATCAAAAAGGAGATCAACCAGGATGAGCTGGATGGGTATTATGATGATAAGCCACTTGATATCGTTGAGGAAATTAGAGGATTCGTTTACCAAAGTAACTTACACCTTAGTCACATTAAAATTATATTGAACTTTAATTAGATAGCTAAACTATTTCTATTTTCAACAGATCGATACCCCAAGAACATCGACCCATTCATTTCTGGAGACCACATTGCTTATCAAAAACTTTCCCGTCAGATAGATAAGGCACTGGAGCAGCTGGAAGAAGATGATGATAACCATTCCTGGGCAGATGAAGATCTTAATGAAGAATGGATCCCTTCTGACGAGGAACAAGCCGGTACGAGTAACCCTGCCAAGATAAGCCTCCCAACCAACAAAGATAAACCAAGAAAGAAAATAAAAAAACTTTCCAAATCCTCGCGTGCCATCCAACAAAAATGGGTCCAGGGCACCTTTTCCTGTCAACTTTGCCCCAAAACCTTTCCCTACCAAACCTATTTGGATCGCCACATCAAAACCATTCACGACCTTGCATCGTCCGCCACTTGTGACAGATGTGGAGCTTCACTTCCGAACAGCAATACACTTCTCAAGCACCAGTCCCGATGCACTGGAGAAAGTGTACCTTGCCCCGTACCCGGATGCACCCTCAAACTAACTAGCCAACCCGCCTTATCAAATCATCTTCGTAATATCCATGGCTCTCACGCCCTTCACAACTACCGCTCCTCAAAAGCAGCTGCAGCACCAACCTCCCGTGCCGTCCAACGAGGATGGACCACTGGCAAATTTTCTTGTAATCTTTGCTCCAAAATATTTCCCTACCAAAATTACTTGGACCGCCACATCAAATCCATTCACGACCTTGCCAAAACCGCTGATTGTGACATTTGTGGGGCCACACTTCCAAATGGCAATACACTTGTCACGCACCAGTCCCGGTGTACCGGCCAAAGTGTTCCTTGCCCTGTACCCGAATGTACATTAAAATTAACTTCCCAAGCTGCCCTAACAAATCATCTTCGTAATAACCATGACCCCGAGGTCTTCGAGGAATACCGGAAAACTTGTGAATTTTGCGGACAAATGTTTGCTAAAAGTTATTCTCTCAAAAGTCATATCCAACTAATGCACGAGAAAGTTGACACCTTCAAATGTGACAATTGCGGGGTTCGAAAAATGTCCAATGCTGATTTACTGAAGCACCGGGAAAGTTGTAAGGGAGAAAGCATATCTTGCCCGGTGGCTGATTGTCAAATGAAGTTTATCAATTACACTGCCCTCAACAAGCATGTGAAGACAGAGCATAAGGATAACCTTGCTGAGATTCTGCCATTTAAGTGCACGATATGTGAGGACTACACCGGATATCTGACGGAGAAGCAGTTAAAGTACCACATGTCTGCAAAGCATGCGACGAAGAAAAAAGGGGAGCGATTTGACGAGAGTTTGGGGCCGTTCATTTGTGAAACTTGTGGAGAATCTTATCCGAACAAGGGTTTAATGCAAAGACATCGAAGTTCGAGTGTGAGATGTAAAAGGTTACGGGGAGAGATGAAGCCGGAGGAGGAGGATGTCATTTGTGAAATTTGTGGGGGGACTTTTAAGGGGAAAAGTTGTTTGGGAAGGCATGTTCAGGTGGTTCACCATAAGAGGTTTACGATGACCTGTGAGATTTGTGGGCAGGGGAAAAATGGGAAGGTGAGGATGGAGATGCACATGTGGCAGAGGCACAAGGTGGGGGATGAGAGGAAGTGGAGGTGTGGGGTGGATGGGTGTACGGTTCAGCTTTTTAGGGGGAGGGATCGAGAGGATCATATGAAGAGGCATAGGGGGGAGGAGCCGAGTTATAGGTGTGAGGAGTGTGGGAAGGGGTTTTATATGAGGGTTAATATTAGGCAGCATGTGAGGGAGGTTCATGAGGGGAGGAGGTGCAAGAGGGGGAATGGGGGGAGGGGTAGGAGGGAGGAGGAGGGGGATGGGGTTGAGGATTTAGTTTAATTGGGTATTTTTTTGGGAATTTTAAATTTAAGAAAAAGTAGATAACTGTAATATGTATGTAGATGTATACATTTGTGTTGGGATGTGAAATGTAAAAAGTAAACTTTTTAAAAAGATTTTTCGAAGGTTTGTTTAATTTAAAAAAAAATAAAGTAGATAATAGCTTTAAAATACGTTTTGTAAAAATAAGTTTGTTTTTAATATTAGTATTGATATGAAGAGAATCCACTAAAAATCTATATTCCATATAAGTAAATAGTTGAAGGTTGTATTTCTAATGAGTATTTTTATCAATAAATCAGCTGATGTTGAAAAAGTATAATGATGCTACGACATAAACTATCCATTCATATTGGCTTAAAGTATTATTTTAATTTTAACAAAACTACTCCAAAGTTAACCTTAAAAGTATACATAATATAATGAATAATAGTAATTTTATCTGAAGAGAACGACAAGAGATACTAGCAACAAAGGCTACGCGACAAGCTCGCTACGACAAAGGCGTCAGCGACAATAGCGTCAGCGACAAAGGCGTCAGCAACCAGGTCCAGGACGACCAATGAAACTAGTGCGACAACTGTGTATCATTTACATTTATCATGTTTCAACTGGTATACATTTTTAGTATCTGTGGTCATAGTAGACTTTGTCGCCGACACTCCTGTCGCAAACTCGTCTAACTGGAGTACCTAAGATTTTGTAGTGTTTTATTTTAAGAGCATCAAGTTAATGGTTTGTTCAATAGAAAATTGTTCGACAACTAAGGGAGTCAAAGGTTCCACATAATTTGTACTACCAATGAATATCTTTATAATTTTGCAAGATTTCAGGTACCGTTTAAGCCACGGACTTGGTTGAGTCCATCCTCTACCTTTCCCAATCTTCAGTTTGATTTCCAGAACATATCTCGATGTTGCAAATACGTTTGCCAAACTGGTATGCATGCAGACAAGGACAACTCCAGCATTCACTGCGGCCAACATGAACATTAGAAACATTGGGAGAGGTAGCGTAAAGCCAAACTTGAAGCAAGCATATAAGCTGATAGTGTGTACAAACATTACTGACACAAGTACAGCTGACGTCATGTGGCAAGCGTAGAGTCTCCGATATTCGGTGGACATTACTTCAACCTCTCTGTATATTTTACAGGTGTGCCAAACTGTTGTACCTTTTTCTGATTGACTTCCACCAATTTTGTGACCAGCAAGTAGAATATACATTTTCAAGCAGTAGCTTTTAAGGAGGAGGACTAAAGTCACATGGAAATAACATCCACTCAACAGAAAACTCCAATTGAAGTAGCTGACCAGGAAAACTAGCGCTTTAGTACAGATTTCATGAATGGACCAAGTTGCTTCTAAATCAGTTCCAATCTGCCCATGACATTGTTCGGTGACAATCCAATAGCCTCCCAGATGAATGGGCAAGCAAGGGTTTCTCATCAAGTCGACATGGTAGAACAAAGGCAAAGTGACACAAGAAACTTGCATGATTTTCATAACAACCTTGATAAGTCTGCTATCATTAGCATTAGATTCAGAGCTACAGGGTTGACCTTTTTTGAAAATAAAATACTCGAATTAAATTATTTATCATTTAATAGAAGCAGTGTTTAAAATTAAATTTAGTACCATTTCTGCGCCTTTCAAACGCCATCATTCCATTTAGGTAGGAAACAATCAGTTCTGCTTTTGAGCAAAATACGTAGTGTGTGTACAAGTGTAGTAGTAAAGCGCAGAAGTTGAACATGCTGTGTAGTTTCACAAATATATTGATGTCCTTCAATGTCCAGAATAGTTGTAAGAAAACCAGCAAAGCAAATATTGAACTTGTGAAAAAGCGAGCTTTGTACAAATATTGCTCCCTTTTGGATTTCAACTGGAACCGTTTCTGTTTGATGTTCCACTGGAAAAGTAAACTGTCAAAGATGTCAGCTACTCCCATCTGCTCTATTAAAGAGTCAAGAAGATTCTCGGAAATGAGCATTTTAAAGCTTGTGTAAAGATTGGAGTTGCAAACTTAACTGAATGTCTTTTTGTGTGTAAAACTTATTTTCAATTTGCTAAATTAAAGAAGAATTTTTAAATAATTTATGGCATATAGAGTTTATTGTGTGTTTTAGGACTCTTGTTTCGCTATTATTGATGCTTTAGTTTATTTTCGGAATAAACATAATGTCCACTTGGGCCTACTTCTAAATACCAACTAAATACCACATACAAGAGTTCACAATGCTGCCAAGAAAGTTGCCATTTCTTCCCGATCGATTTCTATTACCGACCGTTTTATATTGGAATAAGCTTAGTTTTAAACATTATTCATTCGAAATAAGCGTGCTTATCAGTCGTTCGATTCCAGTGAAATGTCAAAAAAACTGGCATTAAGTATGACTGGCAGTATTTATAGAAAAACCTTTTTTTTAAATGTCAGCATTAAATAACTACAAGGAACTATCATAAATTTTTTTTGGATATAATTGATAAATTGACAGATATAACAAAATGTCAAGCCACGTTAAAATCCAGTGCCGAGCGTTAAAAAACAACTGCGAAGGAAATAAGACAAAAATCAGTCAATTCAAAAGAATATTTATTTAAAAGTAGTCACTTCAGAAACTCATTTTTCATTTTTCAAAGTTTAACCTGTCTGTAAAAATATCAACTACTCAACTTACTAGAAACATGTTCAGTGACATTGCAGGTGTGGTAAAGCACATTTTCAAGGTTAGTCTTGATAAAACAAATCTTAACCATTTTCCGAATGTGCAAATCTGTTTGGATCATCATTTACCCTAACGCTTAAGAACGCAAGCTTAATAAGGAGGATAAAGTGCTTGCGTTTAGCGATCCTGATGTTTATATTGTGTAATTATTTGATTTACATATTCCTCTCATTGTACAATGGCTCATTTAGTTGGAACTCATTCTCGAACATGTACTGAAAAGCTCAAGTCCCAAGACAATCCCGGATAAGGAATATCTCCAAGTGAATAAATTTCTCAAACGTCACTCTTTTCACTAAACTGTCAATGATAAACTTGAAATAAACCTTCTAAAATGGAAAGAGTGCTCAAAATGGTAAATTCTTGACTAAATGTACAGTTGAATTGAAAACAATACAAGAATTAGGTTTTTTGTCTAAGGAAACTATTAGTTCCGAATTTATCGAATTTGCTGATTTTAGATGAAAACAGGAAACGTTGGTACAGCTGATGAAGGAAAGCACGAAGAAATGAAGATTTTGGCGAGACCACGAATACACGAGTCATGTACCCTGACGTTGACGTCAGTAGGAATTTACATTAGTCATCTTATTATTTCGTGAGCAGAAAATGTAGCTCACTTATACAAAAGATCACGTACATTAGTTAAAAATTTCCAGGTTAGGTTAGAGGTTATACAACAAGTTTTATGCGATGCGGAAAAAATGCTATTTATTTTGAAGAGGATGACATCACAATGCAGTTGGGTGCAAAAAGCTATTTGGAAAAACTTCGGCCTAGTACATCTATTGTAACTGATGGGGTAGAAAAAATTTAAAAGTTCAATGACCAATGACCCTAAAATTCAGGACTACTCAAATTTAATGGCTTTGAAGACAATTGTACTAGATTCCGAACTATCCAAAAATCTGTATCAATGGTCCAAACAAATTTGCAATGGAATGGCATACTTAGCATCAGAATTCATATAATTGATATTTTGAATTAACTTGAATATCAGTAAAATTGAGTATTAGTCTCATTTACAGTTAATTGTATCGTGAAATAATAATGGATTTGTTCTATAGCTAATCTTAACGTTAGAACAACAAAACCACGGTAATTGTTTGATTAATCAAAAAATTCAAAAGATTTAGAGCGGTACTTCGTTCGTAAAAGTTGGCATAACCAATATATATTCGGTTGTCCCGACAAGCTTTGATAATACGCTTACACTCTCGTTTAGAATAAACACCGATCATTTTTTTAACCATGGAATTAAACAGCACAAGATTTTCTCTACTCAAATCATTCACTTTTCCCGGAAGAAAGTAACCTATAGCCACGAAAATATAAGCATTCGCCACCAAATACCCACTGAACACTAACGAAGCCAGTGATGTTGTCAATCTAAGTCTTGGACTAAGTAAAACCGTTGCAGGGACAATGCACGAAAACAGTATAATTGGCTTAAAGTGAAGCGCATACGTTTCTTGATAGCAACTATTAACTCTTTGCGTGTGTAATTGAATACTGCGATACTTTGAAATCAAGACTTTAAATTTGCTCCGAAATATTCTAATATTTTGCGTCGAATATTTACTTGCAACTAAGTGCAGCTCTTTGGATATTTCGTGCAGAGCTATATAACCGCAAAACATGCCTACGCACCAGACTAAACCTGCAAAATAAGTTGCAATGATGGCATAGCATATTTCAGAAATAGTTGGAATAATCCTAACACAATGTAAGAAGATAGAATATCTATAGTTTTGCATTCCTATTATATACAAGGTTATAGGATCTATTCCTTTTACTATAGACAAAAGTGCATATAGCACTGCTACGCTTGTCCCCACAATTGGAACGTTAAAAACCATGAATTTTATTAGAGGTGAGGATTTGACCACTGGATGTATATACAACGTGTTAGTACTGTTAACAAAGTCTGCACACTTAGTTTGCAACAAAGATGCTGTGGAAATGAATAGTTGAGCTCTGATCAAAAACAAATACATACAAATCACGCTATCGCCGGTAATAGCTATCTTATTGTTGAACTCATAAATAAGAAAGCACATTTGAGCAAATAATATGAGTGAATGTGCCCATTGTACTCTTCTTAGTCGTTTTAGTATAATGGGAAATTGGTTGTTTAGGTGCAACAGCAGATGTGGGTTTTCACTGGGAATGATTAAATTGAAAGTTTTGAAAATTTGGTTGAACAAGTTGATTTGGAAGGGAAGAAGATATGGTAGTTTATATTTTGGGAGATATTTGTTCAAATGGCGGTGTTGAGAAGATTCTTTGGCCATTTTGTTTAGTAAAATTGGAGAATTGTGATGTTCGTTGATCCTGAAATATTTTTTTTCAAACGAGTTTAATTTAATCCAGAAAGTGACATGTAAAGTTTTAAGGTTTTATTCAATTTGCTATTTTACTAATTTTACACTCCTATTCCCAGTTTCAGTTACAATGTATAAAATGATGTCGCTTGGTTATTTTTATTGATTCACCATTGATAGCCTCAGATATAACTAAGTTCATACAAGAAAAGGCATGGCAAACTTTGCGAAAACATTTGATTTGACAAATAAAATAAATTGTTTTTGTAATATTCTGTCCTGTCCAAATGTCACATTAATAGATTCGTCTCATAAACTAAAACTACTGTATTTGAGCAGAAAACACGGGAATGACAGCCTAATATTTGAGATTTGATCAATTTTCTTGTAGCAACATTTCTGAAATTACTAGCTAACTGGACGATAAATACATAAGTCAACAAGTTCTTATTTATCTTTAGATCAAAGATCCATTTATAACCACATCTTAAAACGAATTATGTTTGAATTTAGTTATGAATGGAGTCCCATTGATTATCACCAAATAAAATCTATTTTACAGGTAAGCTCAACGCAAATATTTACAATTTTGTTGTCATTTGGAGCATACATTAGTTCGAAACTATTTTACATGAGTGTGTTTAGTGTTTTCACTTTTGACATGGATACAATTATCATCGTTAGTTAGATCAATAAAATGTATATAATATGAAGTTTTTAGCTTAATGTTTTATTAGCTGTCATTACTGGGATCGTCAAAAGTCAAGTCAAATGTAAAAACTAAGTGCATAAATTACACAACGTTTGGACGAAGTCGAACATTAAAAATTTTCATTAAAGCAACATGTAAAACACATTGCTAGCTTAGCGGGTTTATTTTTAAGTCCACAAAAATGAAATAAACCTGTTTACTTACACTCATTCCGACAATTCCAATCTTTACAACAAATGGGTATGTTATAGTAGGTATTGTACTTCTTGCAGCAAACTAAGTACGCTAATTGCTTATTATACAATGCAACCGTAATCTTTTTTTAATCAGCGCTTTGATTCCAGTTTAAAACTATATGTAATTGTTGCCATAGCATTTGGTCGTGGAAAGGGGTTTCGAGAAAAACTAAGAAAAGCTTTTGAGAAAGCTTGATGAACTCAAATATTTTGTGGAGCAGCAATTGAAATATTAAAATGAAATTGATTTAGTGCTACGTTATGAACTACCGATACGCAGTTAATGATTTCGATATCCTTTCTGTTAGAGACAAATAACCGAAATGTATGGCTTATATGGTAATCGATGTTTAATATTTGTATTTTTTTAATGCGTTTTAAAGCCTTGGCCTCATCAGGTAGAGGGCTTTACTCTAATACGCATCGTTGACTATGTTAACGAACATTACTGCTATAACATAAAAATAAATCGTTTAGTAAGTTTGTGAAGCAATAGAGCCGATTTTCGGATGTCACGCTTTTCTAGCAAATTGTCTCATTTTTTTCCATGCTTTTATATTATTGTCTCAAGTTGCCCCATGCCCCGACGTCCACTTGGGGGGTTGGGCCCGATTTCCGCTTGGGGGCTAACTCCTATCATATGTTTATCAAAACAACAACAAAGCAAGGCAAGAAAAAAAGAAAGGGTTGAGTGCTCACAGCGCAGCGACTTTATATCTATTTCATATTGAAGATCTTGCAGAGCAGTAAGTAGAATTCACATCCACTCTGCCATCTGCTGATACGTCATGCCATTATTGCCATTCATTCACTATTTCTAACACTTTCTTCATCTCAGCTGTGTTGTTTTTTGTGGATTATAACTAGTTGATTTGAACAAAATGGACAGTAACCAAGTTAATTTGAAGCCGCATCTTTACGAAATGGACGAGGCAAATCTGTTGAATAAATTGCCGGCAGTGGTAAGTTGTAATATATTTAATATATATTTTTTTAATAATTTAAATAACATATCTAATGCGTAGTTCAAGTATTTTTTTAGTTAATTTAATTATTCCTTTTTACATTTTTCAGGTTTGGGCACAAGTTCTAAAGACTTTGAAAAATAGGCAGGATGATCTGGAAAGCTGTGCTAACTCATCGGTTTATTTTAGGGAGTTGCTACGGAATGAGAGGGTACTCTTCTTGTTTCCAAAGGTGATTGACATTTTGGTGGTTCGAGAGGAACCAAGGGTATTTGAATATTTGGGGGGAAATGGGATGGTGGAAGAGGAGGCAGATGAAGGCACGGAGGAGGAGTTCAAAGTTGACGAAGAAAAGTCTGAAGCTAAAAGAGTTGAATCTGAGGACGAAGTTGGAGGAGGTGAATTTAAGAATGAAGGTGAATTTGTGAATGGAGGTGAATCTGGGGATGGAGGTGAATCTGTGAATGGAGGTGAATCCGTGGATGGAGGTGAATCCGTGGATGGAGGTGAATCCGTGGATGGAGAAGAATCTGCGGATGGAGGTGAATCTGACAATGGACGTGAATCTGACAGTGGAGGTGAATCTGACAATGGAGGTGAATCTGCGGATGGAGGCGATTCTGACAGTGGAGGCGATTCTGACAGTGGAGGCAATTCTGACAGTGGAGGCGATTCTGACAGTGGAGGTGAATCTGACGATGAGAATTACGAATTTTTGTGGAGGGACACCATGTTAACCTGCCGATTAGTTTGCAAGTCTTGGAACAAGGCTATGGAACAGTGTTACGAGCAATCAAAGTTAACCCAGTTTGACTTTCCATCAATTGCCAAAGATCCTGATCCCACCTCCCCAATCAACACAATGTACAACGTATTCTGGCAAAGAACTCAGATACAATCTCTTTCAACAGCCAATAAATTTGTGGAAGATTTCGAACAAAGTCACTACATTTGTGAATCTGAGAACGCATCTCCAAAGAATCCATTTATTGGAAGACATTTAATGTTCGACATTCTCACTGATCGAGATCGAGATGAAGATGGACTACTACTTGTGGAAAAAATTACAAAAATATTGACCCTCTTTGGAGAGCACCTCTGGTACTGCATTTTTAGTTTCGATGACTTCGAAAAGTATGACCTATCTCTGGAACAGTACTACATGATAATTAGACAATGGCTTTGCTCGATGCCAAATCTAAAATATCTTTTAATGTGGGACGAAGGTAGAAATGGAAAGGATTTGGAATTCACTCAAACTGACATTTTGGCGTTGAATCCGTTACCAAAATTGGAAAAAATGGAAATACTGGGAATCTATATTCCTTATAATTCCATTGCAAATCAGATGATCAGAATAAATAGTCACATTTCATTTTTCGTGACATCTCGAGGTGACGATTTGGATGAGGAGGTTTTGAAGCTTTTGGATTTAAAGGGATTTGAAGAAAGGAGGTGTTGGTCCAAAATTATGGAACGTTTTGGTAATCGATGGAAACAACTTCACTTGTTAATATGGATAGTGAATTGGATGGAGATGGAAACTTCTGAATTTTTTAAACTCTTGGAAAAGAATTGGGCGGATACATTAACAGATTTGACATTAGAGTACCCATTTTATTATGGCGTTGGAAATCAAGACATTTTGGAAAAGTCGAGGAATTTAAGGTTGAATCTTGGCAACGTTCGTAATCTGTCTTTAACTGTGCGCCGATCCGAGTCCGGATTATTTTTGGATTTTGCCTTACCATTGAAAAGGAGTTTGGAACATTTGAAAATAGAATTTGAAGGAGTTTTGGATACCAAGTCGGAGTTGTACAAAATGGTGGAGCAAACGCAGACTGTGGAGTTTATGGGATTTGAGAGGAGGATGGAGAAGTCCAATATTTGGAAGCTTTTTGGAAAGTTGAAGACCTTCAAGTTGGGATACCAGTGTGTTGAGAATGGTCCAACTGTTTATACTGTGTATACCAGGGACGGGAACAAGTTTGTTTACAAGAAAATCTATGGTTAAGGTTTGGGTCAAAGGAAAAGAATTTAAATGAATATCTTAAAACTTGTAATGCATTTGTGATTTAAATAACATTTATTAAACAATTTGTAGAACGTAAAACTTAAAAATAAAAACTTGAAAATCAATACTTCAACTTTTTCGACTCAATGACAGCCCTGCAAGCATTAGCTAATCCATATCCATACATATTATTCGGATAACTATTACAAATATCATTTAGCATTACATTACATAATAAATTGGTTCTTATAACTAATGAATTATTTATATTTTGTCGTTCCCCTAAAAGATCGATTCTTGACGTATCTGTCGTCCTCGTCAAAATATCATACGCTACCTTATAATTCCATTCCACATCTGGATTCGAACAAATCATTAACGCAACAATGCCAGTAATATGAGGCGCTGACATGCTCGTTCCAGAATGAACGTTTAAAGCCGTATCACTTGTATTCCACGCAGATGTCACATTTACCCCTGGCGCCACAATAGTTGGCTTAATTAACTTGCAAATTTTTGTATTCACACAACTATACGAAGAACAAGTTCCCACGGCAATGCTCTCTTTAGATAATGGCTTTGTACTCATTGCAGGACCAATACTAGAAAAATATCCTAACGTCACATTAGCATCTACTGCACCAACATCTAAAACAATATCGTATGCTCCTGGAATTTCTATTGTAGTGCAATCTGATCCGTCATTTCCAGCAGAAAAGATTGAAATAATTCC
The DNA here is from genome assembly GCA_034695485.1 of Entomobrya nivalis. Lineage (NCBI taxonomy): Eukaryota > Metazoa > Arthropoda > Collembola > Entomobryomorpha > Entomobryidae > Entomobrya > Entomobrya nivalis. The sequence goes on from JAQFZH010002049.1 coordinate 15,917, forward strand.
GAGTAAATTCCAATGTTGAACGTAGTCGTAATACGTGTAGAATTCTTCCTCTGAGTCATCATTCGTTTTTGCACCCCAGCTATTATTAATCTAAAAAAATTAAATATATTTATATATAATTATTTGTTAAAAACCTTTAATAAAATTAAATGCAACTTAAATGGTTTATTTTAAAAGTTCCACTTACAACATGCGGCGTTTTAGTGCAGTCTTTTGTGATTTTATCCACACTGGTATCGTTACACATATATGGACAGGATAACCAAGTCATACACAGTTTTAAACTAGACTCCGGGCAAGTGGCTACACTACATCCCCGACACATTGACCAAACTGCTTGATTTGCTACACCGATAGTTTTTCCAACAACGGTACCAGTAGCATGAGTTCCATGACCGGCGTCATCTGTAGGAACGCAGTTGTTATCGATAGCATTCAAAAATCCATAGTCTGGGCCCATCCAATTGTCTCGAATTTCAACATGGGTCACTCGAGCACCGGTCTGTTTTAAAAAAATATGGTTTTAAAATAGTAAAATATTTACTTAAATTTAATTAGTTTTGTGATTATCTTGTTTAAGTTATCTTACGTCAATTAATCCGACACGAACTCCGTTACCAAAACATGTGATGTTGGGGCAACGAGCGTTGATTAGGCCAATGTTCCAAGTTGTGTTTCCTTGAGGTGGTGGTTCTCTACCTGGAGGTTGGGGTGGAATGCGAGGAATTACTCGCTCACTGCGAATTCTTAAAACGGCGTCCAGTTTCTCTAATAGTTCTGCTTGTAGTTTAGTGAGTTTGGGAATATAAATCTCGAAAGAGATCCATAATGGATGAAAAGGTATTTTCGAGTTTTGGAGGTGCTGGATAATTGGATCCATGTGTTTCAATACATCAAGTTGTATGTTGTGGATGTGATCTGTTATTTCATTTGTACGAGAAGTGGAAGGGTTATTACTTTTTTCCGAAATTTCTTTTATGAGGGTGTCCCTTACTGCGGTGGAGGATTTTGAACATTGGACGATAACGTTTAAAAGATGTTCGTTGGTAAAATCTTTTAAAATGTTGGAGTCAATTTTTTGACTGGTAACTACATTGAACAATGTAGAAACACAGAAAAAATTAGAAGTAATTTAGGCACGTAAACCTTAAAACAAATCATTTTGAACGAGAGTAAATTTTAAACTTGAGCACCAACAAAGTTGAACTGTGTTTGAGGAGTAAACATTTTTCATAGTTTGTTTTATAAGGAAAACGACAAACGGCGTTTTAACTTTAGCATTGTATGCATGCATGCATATTATATGTAAAACTGTCAACACAGCAAAATGCGTTTTCCTTTAATAAAATGTAATACTAAAAACAACATTTTAAAATGCATTGATATATGGTATGCATGTGCATATATGGTATGTGCGTAGGTATGAATGGTAATCCGTGCATAATCAGCTTTAAAGTTTTTGACTTTTTGAATTCATTTTAGAAACGTGTGTTAGTGAAAAGGTATCTTTCATTTAATTGGTTACTAAAACACCAAACTCTAAAATTGTATGAAATACCTAAAGCTTTAAAATGTTTAATTTTGAAGAACGATTCATTTAAGTATTTTTCTCGGGAATAATAATACATAGGGCATTTACGCGTTAATATACATGATCCAAAATACAGGCAGGAGTACAAAATATTTTCACATGTGTGCTTATCGTCTAGACACAAGTACAAATATAATATAAGTTGAAACATTTGGGCATTATATTTACAAAAGGTACATGTACGCAAGTTATATCTCAATATTTCAATGAGATGGTCAATTTGTGCCGTACAAATATTACCATATAGTAACTAATGCATAAAAGAAAATAAACTATTTAGTGGTTTCTTAAACGAATTTCTTCAAATGACATGCCTTTCTAATGAAACTACAAAAATATAATGCATTAAAATGCTGAGATATTGTAAGCATGTTTCTCGTTAACCGATAATCCCTCGATATGACTAGTTAACCGCGTTGATGCTTTGGATTAGGAAAAAAGGTGGCAAGGATAATGGTATCACAACCAATTGGTTTTAATGATATTGTAGATATAATACTAAAACAAAACATTAAACTGTAAGATATGCAGGTCTTGTGACTGTGGTGAGTTAAGATGGACAATGACTTGACAAGTTCAGACAGAAGACGGGAGCTACTTTTAGCTATGACTTGACTTTATTTGTGGCAGAGTAGGAATGAGAGATCA
>JAQFZH010002050.1:0-18153 GCA_034695485.1 Entomobrya nivalis
CAACAAGGATATCAGTGCTGAGGAGTACGGTGTCTGGAAAGAAGGAATGATTCAGTTGGGACATGGCTCATTTTTTCGGGAGAAATCATTGTTAAGTCGTCTGTTTAGTTTTGGAGTAGGGAAATAAATTACTGGTTAGTATGCACTTATAAACAATACTTACCTACAAACAATATAGCTTTTAACTATTGTTAATGCACAATCGCGATGATTTGTTAGTACATATAATATGATGTAAAAAAGAAATAAAATATGCTAAACTTGTGCTTTGAGATGCTTGTAATTAATTACGTAATTTTTTGTTTCGAAAACGCAATGTATGCCGTCGAGAACGTAATGTAAGGAGTCGATAACGTAATATTTGGGGTCAATGACTTAATGTTTGGGATCGATTTCGTAATGTTGGAGGTCGACTTTGGTCAGGTCTTGAGTCAATTGGAGTCAATTTTGGTTAGGATTCAGTTTAAGGCAAGCAAGAATAGTTTACATTCCTGTACATAAAATGTACAGCGGGCGGCTTAAGGGCACACGAGGAGAATCATATACGCCATAGTGTATAAATAAAGTAAAGAACACAAATGTCCTTAAAATGCAAAGAAAAAATGATTATGTTAGGGCATGAAAGAAATACCGTACACAGAAATGTCAGATGGTTTAAATCATGTTTTTAAAATTGTAAATCTAAGGTATAGAAATATTCCTCCATAAATGTTTTGGAATTTACATTTAAATTAAATAAATAATCGCTGTGAACTAATTTCACATTGTAAATAACCTTAACTACACTTAGCGTTTTGTACTCTATGTTTCATATGTCCTAGCGTTTGATTTCTATTATCATGCAAATTAGTTTGGCATTTTTCGTTGCGTTCCGGCGACCGCACACGTAGTTATTGTACGTTGGATATTTTTCAGGTTCAAAACTTGCGTAAATGTGTGCTGACTTAGTGAAAGAAAATATATCCAACGGTCAAATACGACATGTGCGGTCTGCCTTATGTTTGCAAAATACCGAAACGCGTGTGGGATTTTGATGTTAAGAACTCAGTCACTGTAAAACACATTTTGTTTAATGAATGTTTAATGAGTTTAATGAAAACTTTGGAACGCTTAACATATTTTAATTTAGAATAACCGTTCTGGAATCATATGTATGCATTATCCCTTAGCCCTTTTATTCACTTTTCGTTTGAAAAAATAATTCAAAAGTAAATTTCAGCAGAACATTTTGGTAATTGACAGTGAGAGTTACATCGTATTTTGGGGGGTTTTTATAGTAGAATTCTTTAGCTAATACTTTTTTTGTACTATTGGTTACATTATTATTCAGATCGCCTTACAGGAGATCACGAAAATTTTGATTTGGGTGTAAAATGGGTTTCCAGAAACTTCAATCCTTTTTACGTTTTGTATGAGGTAATCATTTAATATGTTTTGTGTACTCTTGATAGCCTATTAAATCTTCAATTATAACAGACTAAAGCAAGATGTCAGCACATTCCGAAATATATATCAGTAAGTTATTTCATATTTTTATTCTGAATTTTTACAGTTGGCTACAACTCTATTACATTTATTCAAATAATTCTGCAGGTCGATACTCAAGATCTTAGAGCTAGATACTCCATTCAGGATTTTAAAGAGGTTTTAACGTCTAAATTTGATAAGCAAGCATTCTTATTATTAATAGTAGTAAATTTATAATTTTTTGACTGTCATTTTATATATTTTTATCCTTTAATTTATACTACGACAACCTGCCAGCATACTTTGAATACTATCCGTCATTCAAGTGTTAAGAGTGAGAAAAAAGATAAGCGTTTTAAATTCACTGAATATTTCTAGTTGATGTCAACGAAGATTGTAATTGAGTACCCTTATCTAGAAAACAATAATGTGCTACTCAGTGGCAAAGGGGCACGTTTTAGTAAAACAACTTCAGTGTAGCATAATTAATTTAAAAATTTCATTTTTGAAGGTAGAAAAATTTGTAAAGCCATCTGGATGATCCGTTTCTAATACTCAAAATCTCAAAATATACTTATCTCTAAATTCAAGTTTGGCAGATGATTGGAAATGAAGTGAAGTGATCTACTCATTAGTACTAGTTTATTTTTTCAATTATATTTAAGAATACGTGTTTTCACTGGGATCCTAATTGGAAATATTTGTACAATTTTCCATTTGTTTAAGATTATTTCGGTATTATATATCAATGAAAAAACATTTTAGTCTGAAGTTTTTTGTTTTGATCGGTATTGCAAATCGAGCTAAAAGTAAAGTATATCAATTTAACTTTTCATCATAATTCAAATTCTGACAAAATTTACAATGCATGTTAAATTCAACACTGGTTTTTTACCATCTTGTTTTGCAACCTTGTACTTGTTTTTCTATAGTCGAATATCCGCAATAGTGACTACAGATTTGGAAACTAAGTTCGAACTACTACGACCTCACATGCATATATTTAGTACTTGTACATTTCACTTAATTAGAGACTCTAGTCCATTATATAGGTCTTCGCAAAACTTGGAACAAATTTGCCAGAATTTATGTATTAACTTACAAACTACAAAAACCTTTCAAACCGTTAAGACAAATAAATTGAACGTCACTTCCCTAACTATTAACTTAAGCAACAAAAAACCTTCATTATTGTTCATGAGTTTTTTAAACGCTAAGTTCCGTTTAGTGTGCAATATTGAAGTCTACTCAACAGTACTAATGACAAAAAATGGCCCACTTCCTGAAAATATAACCCTTTTCTTTGAGCATGAATATTTTATAGACAAGCCAAATAGCCGGATATATCAACCTGATTACATAATGTTCCCAGTTGTGAGTGAACAATTTACTGACAAACTGTTTTTTCAAACTACTTTATTAACTCGTGCGGTAATTTTAATAATCAACATTGCTAAAGCGGAGATTTCATTTGCATGCATTGCACGTCCCATACAAGAAAATGTTGGCTTGAAAGACATACCTGCCTTTCTGTATTGGTACGATTTACAAATTCCAATTGTTCCTATATCTGAAAACATAACTAATATCAAAACAACAAGTGAACTTTCTATATTAATTGTTAAATACAGTTTCGAAACAACTGAACATAATATATTACGTAGTTGTCCTTATGAAAACTACAAAGTTCGAAAGACACAGTGGAATCAAGCAAATTGGATTTATTGTTTACCAAATATTATAACGACTAAACTTAATTGCACTGGTGAAGCTTGCTCCTCAGCTATGTCTTTTGAAATCACAGATGTTCAACAAGGCCATTTAGATCACTCTGATTTCCTAATGCCTTACGGCTACGAAAGGTTTGGACTCCAATACTCTTTGTTTTATGTGCAGAAAGGGCGCAAAAATATTTTTGCTTTACTATCCCCATTCACAATTAAAGGCTGGGCTGTCGTTATCGCCAGCGGATATTTTGTAGGACTAATGTTTTGGATTTTGAGAGCCGGACTTCATCCTTATTTTTGGCTCTTTACGGTAATACTGGAACAAAACGATGTGGAGAACATAACTATTAAGAAATCCACTGTGGTTTTAGTTATAATGTGGTTGTATTCAGCCATTATTTTGCGGAACGTGTATACATCCAACTTGTATTTATATATGACGTTAAACACAGATCCATCAGATTTGCCAACTTCTTTTGAAGAAATTTTAGGTGAAACCTCTGTAAAAATTTTGTCTTCAGTTTCTGCTCAAGAACATCTCCAAAGATTTATATGGAAAGTCGATAGACAAAACGCTTCTCTTAATTCAAAGTCGTATTCAATGGCCATCAAAACCATTGACAAGCAAGTGCGCGTTCGCATGCGTTATGATTTGAGCCCAGTCGAAAATTTTCAAGTACGGTCGACAAAAGGAAATCCAGAAATATGTCAGATAAGTAGTGGACGACTGGAATCAAACAGAAAAAAATGCATCCCTTTTGAAACTTTAGCTTATTTGACATTGCATGGTCACAAGTTTACACAATTTGAAACCGCTGGACAACTTTTGCTATCAATGAGCAGCATTGGGCTTGAAATGGTGGAGACTAAACACGTTTATTTGTATGATACCAGTACTTTTTGTACTTCAGTAACCGATAATTATTTGAGGTTGCTTTCGGAAAACGTTGTTGCAGCCATGGACGAATCTGGGATTAAAACATTACAAAAAAGTTATATTGCCCAAGATGACATTTTAAAGTATTTTAAGTATTACTATGAAGAGGGCATTCAAATTGAATTAAAAAATAGTGGTATTCATATCAATAGTGACTATAACAACAGCGTTTCGATTTTTTTCGCATTGATGCAACAAAAGTGTTTTACGGCATACTCGAGAGAAAACTGTGACTTCAACATAAACAAAAATATGGAAGCTCCGGTCACATTCCGTGATTTGTTGGTTGTGTGGATACTGCTTGCTGGATTGTTAACATTTACAATTTGCACTTGTATTTACGAGTGCACTAGGACAAGTAGTTGGGATTTTCACTAAAATAAATTAAGCAGTTTGTAGCAGAGCCACCTGTGTGTTGTGTTTTGGTGTGTTTGAGAGAGAGATTGTGTTAGAGAGTGTGTGAGGTATCATTGAAAAAAGAGAGTGACGCTAGTGGGAACTGAACCCATGACCATTCGCTTGCCGGGCGAATAGCTCTACCACTGAGCTATAGCGACTCCTTCTTACAATGACACTCAATGTGCTTGTATGTACTGACACATACTACCACACAGTTATATGCATTGTTGAAAAATATTTAGTTTACAATTCTGTACGTGAGACAGAGTTTGTTATCTACACTAAAAAAGATGCAGATGACATTCAGATGCCAGATAAGATGGCGATCTACATCTTATCTTCATCTAAACATTCTTGAATGCTTCATCTACATCTTTCATCTGTAGTTTTTAGATGCAGTCATTTTTTCTACATCTTTTATTTGCCGAAATACGATGCAAATATCTCATCTTTCATCTAGATGAAATCTGCAGATGCATCTGTAGATTTTTCTGGTTTGCCACAAAAAAGCAATGCACTCAATGGCAGTAAGACACACATGTACTTTGCTCGGATTTCAGAAGTCCATAATTGAGCCACATTGGCACCGTTCTATGACTTTGGCATGTTTTCCACAAGTTTGCGTTGAGTTTTTACCTGCATCTATTTCGTATCTTAAAAATTTGAAACATCGACATCCGAATCTCCATCTTTGAAACTCTGGTAGATTCATCTAAATCTGAATCTACATCTTCAATTTTTTAATACGATCATCTGCATCTGAATCTACATCTTTGAGTTGCAGTTAGATTCATCTGAATCTGTATCTACATCTTAAAAGCTTCGCTAGATTTATCTACATCTGTATCTGCATCTTGAAATGGTCTATTCTGCGGATCTAAGTATTTCAAGCCGGAAGCAACACAAACATCAGATTAATTTAATAATTTACTACTGTTTAAGGTTTATGTAGAGTTACTGATTAAAATATTAAATACAATTTGATTCGACTGATGGAATAATAATATATCAATGTTTTCAATGAATACCCTTGTGTTTCAGAGAAAGCGATATTGTCATTTCGAATTTGGCTGATATTTGATTGGGCAGAATTTTAAGGGTTAATAAGTATGACTAATCAAATATTAGCAAATTATGAAACCATAGCAGAACGTGGATTTCTCTGAAGAGCAAAGCCATTCTATTATGCTGTTTATATTTATTTGCATAATTTCGTGGCATTTTGAACATAAAATAAATTTAAACCAATTATATATCTTTCTACGTAACAGATTTAAACTTGTTTGGAGCATGATTAAATCTAATATCTTAGTTATATTTCTCGTGCGTGCTAAATAGTCTTACACTCATAATGACTCAGCAGGTTCGAGTACTTTTTTCAGCAGTTTCCGTTTATTTATTTTCTTCTAGCTAATTAGCATTTTCAATCCTCTGAAAAAGAAGTTTACCATGTGAACCAAATATTTGATGATAAACTTAATCAATCTCAAGATGGTCATTTAAATATAATGGAATTAGTGTAAAGGTTAAAGCTGTAATATTCAAAAATACGACATTTAACGACATTCATTTATAATTTATTTTTATTTTCAACAAAAAACCTGACTAGATCTTGGATTTTATAGACAGTTTCTAGGTGAACTCCAAAAGCATAGTTTACAGCATATTCTTGAAAAAAGTACACAATGCGATTATGGTTCTTTTAGCTTTTCTGTTGTCTTGTGTCATTTAAATCTCCGAGACTACAAAATTCGAGAAATGTTGCCGTCTTAAAGATTAAATCTGACATTAAAACTTTTTCTGAAATGCAGTATAATTTTGAAGCTTTTTATAAAAGTTTACATATAAAATAAACGAACATATAATTCCCAACAGTTCAACAAAGCACATGAAGATGGCAATTGCACGACCCATTCTTTGGTCAAAGTAAAGTCAATTTCTCTGGTCTATTGGAAATATATGAATACAACCAAACGGGAAAGTCAAATTTGGTTGCTTGTTGTGTACTACCTTACAAAGGACAGAATATTAAACAGTATGCGTGAACATATTAAACTTAGAAAGCTTCTGTCACATATTCAGCATAACGTGTAGTTTGGTTGTTATGTTGGGTAGCGTTATGCTATAGTAAATGCAGTGCTGTTGTACACAAACACATAAACTTTCTCCCACGCACTGGTAGATTTTTTAGTAAAAAATAATCGTATTTTCGCTTTTCTTGGCGTTGTCACGCATTCTTGTCATCTTTAGAATCTATTTCCGTGTTTCAGAAGGCAAATGGCAGAAACAGCATCACAAATATTACTTATTACGTAGATAAATCTCAATTTATCGTAGTTATGGTTTTAGTTTGTTTGTCTGTCTGTCTGTCTGTCTGTGTGTGCTCTAACTTGGACATCCTTCAACCGCTTCTCTTTAAACTTGACACAGACTTCTCAGGTCAAGGGGTCAATCGCTAGACATTTTCAGCCAAATCGGTTTAACAGTACAGGGGTAACCGTCAACTAACGGTTACATGTATTTTAAATGTGCAAATTTTTTATTGAACCAATCGATAGATAAACGTTTTGTGATCAAACTTTGTCAAAACACCATGGTCGCAAACTGAATAGTTGTGGAGTAACGGTCAATTAACGGTTACATGCATTTTAAATGGGCGATTTTTTTATTGCACCAATCGATAGATAAACGTAATGTGATCAAACTTTGTAAAGACGTCATGGTCTTCAACTCAATGGTTGTGGAGTAACGGTCATTTAACAGTTACATTGGTTACAGATGTCGATATCAGATTCAGATTACATGTCATTACCTGAGGTGGTTTGTTATCATTCAGATTTATCTACGTGTTTTCTTCACGCCTTAACATGATTGGGTTTTACTTATTTATTTTCTTAATCTTATCTAATTGTCGAACGGTCGGTAGATATGAACTTGAATTCTGAGAACTTGTAAGAAGCCTATTGCTTTCATGACACAGGATTTAACCGCATGGTCCATTTTAAAGGGGTTCGATTTATTATAATGTATACCTTTTATGAGCTAAATCGATAGTTTTTAATGAGGAAATTATTTTCTGACCTTAAATTTAAAAATAATTTCAAAAAGTATGTAGCGTATATACGTTACTGATCCTCACCTGAATAGCACTCCGCGCTGTGATAAGTGCCATTATTTCATATTGATGTGGATGTAAGCCAAAATGAAATATAATAATCAAACTCCTCCGTTTCTAAATATAATACAAAAAATATATTATTTATTACACGGCTAATGGCTAATGTTCAATGTCCTTCTAGTAGAAGTTCCTCTTGTTTAAAATTACTAGAATTCTTGTTGCCGAATGATCACATCTAGTCGAAAAGTTTTTGCCGAATTATTAAATCCAGTCGAATTACCGTTTTGTCGCATCAGGGATGCACTTCGAATTTACTGTGACTTTCCTGATTAGGACTAGATGTGATAACCGCATACCATATGTATATTGGGTGAAAGCAAAATTAAATATTAAATTATCGACTTTTCCGTTTCTAAATACAATAAACAAAATTACACACAATGTACTATTAATAGCATGGTAAGTGGCTTATGTTTAACACTGAACTACTCCTCACCATTTGGCTTTCACTTTTTTATCTTTTTCGTTAGTAGCATAACTTTGGAATACCTCCCCTTACCTTTCTGTTTTCCCTGCTGCTTGCACTTATAACTGTTTGCTTTACAGTAACAGCAAAAAAAGTCACGTTTTTGGGCACGATACAACGACACTCCCAAAGACAAGCAGAAAGCTACGCTGAATCAACAGGAACTTGCACCCAACATCCATATCGTTTTTGTACGGTAGAGTTTTCTCTGCTTCGTAATCTCATTACTGCTTTCTCTCTCTCTCGAGCTAGCATATAAAAAAACTTTCTCTTTTGCACTCATATTTTACCATACCAAAAGGTCCAATACTACTTGCACTCTACGAAAACAGGTGTTGTTAAATATTTTATTGAACTGTTGTAAATTAAATATTGGCTATCGTTTCATTCGTTTATGTACAACCAGTTAGTTCAATGGAGTGTTCAAATTTTTCACTTGTGAACGGGGAGGTAGAATTAGATAACGATGTAAAATCTGTGGAATATTTAGTAAGAGAGCCCTGTTTAGTTTGTAGTACCGATACCGAAATTAATATTAATTTAGAGCAGGTAGTTACTAAATCAAATGAAGAGTGTCTTCCAAATCCTAAAGGATATTTTGGCAAGGCTTCTGCTAAAATTGACGAGAGAGTTTTTTACTGTTTTTTGAAATGGTTTGGGGTCGACATTGTGAGTACAGAAAAGAAACTGCTTATCAACAGAGGATGGGATGGCGAGGATGGAGGTATTCTTAGATTTTGTGGAAAATGCAAAGTGCAGCTGATGGAACTAATGGAACATCAAAAACAGTTGATTGAGTTGGAGCGCATAATTAAGAATGGATTGAGAAAAGTGAAAGGAAAAATGGAAAGATCTGAGCAGTCATTTCAAGTCAAGGGGGTTTATGAGAGGGATAAAAGGTTGGAAATGGTGAGAAGCCAAATTGTGAATTGTGGTAAGTCGTGAATTGTATACTTAATACTCAAATACTTTACTACGTTATTGCGGAGCTGAAAGCGATCATTTATTTTATTAGGATTCTCGGAATCCTTTTGAAAATGTAATTGACGTATAGTGTTCGTTAGTTCTGTCCGTCCGTCCGTCCGTATACTCTTTAACTTTTTTATTTATTAGAATTTTTGAATTCGGTTTTTACTAATCGATTACTATTGACCATAGCTCGGTCAAGTTCGTCAACAGCAAAATCGGTCGACCGTTACCAGAGTAATGGCCGATTAATGGTCGCATGCTTTTTAAATGGGCAATTTTTTAGTGTACCAATCGATACACCTGCCGGCAAACATGTCGTAACGTGCCCCAAACACTACAAATTCTACCCTGCACATTACGTTATCGATCCCGAACCTTACTTATTTTTAGCCAAAGATATTGAAATGAATAGTTAAACATTTAATTATTTCAAGAATCCTATTTAAAAGTTTTTTATGTTTGTCTGCATAGTCGTCCGTTTTCTGTCCATCTGTCTGTGTGTGTCCATTTGGCATGTAGGTCACTATGGTAAATGCAAAGGTTAAATTCGATACCTTCCACGTTGTCCCAAATATACATTTCAATACCGCAATACGAAGCTCTCTCCGTGTACTTTATTATCCATGTATCACCTTATGCCTAAATGACCTCACAGGGTCACGAATTAGGGTCAAGGGCCATTCTTTCAGCTCCTTTGTTATTATCGCTTTTACAACGGATTTACATAATTTGAAGCTTTATTTTGTTTAGATTACGAAAACTCGGTTGTTGAAGATAACCAGTTGTCCGCAGAGATAGTACCGATCGAATTGAGCAATGAAACAAGATCATCAGTAATTGCAAGAAATGTTTCTGCATCCAATCGTTTTCCTTCCGTCGAGAACGACAATGCTGACAAACCAATGGATACAGCTCAACTTTTAATGGTGAGGTTTATCAATAATCTAATGTTTAAAATAAGGTCTGGGATAACTTTAAGTAAAATATTTGTCTTTTTTAAGGGTTTATCTTTGGGCGAATATGGTATTAATCAGCAACTTGACAAGGCAGACCAAATGACAGAAGAAATAATTCGGAATAGATGGAGCTGTCTAAAATCGGACAGAATAGCTAAGGCAAGAAATGTAAAGTCAAATCAAAAAGTCAGCAGTCAAACGTCAACAAGCAAATTTCATCATAGAAAGACAAGATATAAATGTACTGAACCAAATTGCGGTGAACTGTTTAAGACGACTCACAACTTAAGAAAGCACGAAACATTTGTACACAAGATACTGAGACTTTGGAAATGTCGCTTGTGTTCGAAAATGTTTGCATGGAAAGATAATTCCAAGAGACATATGAAGAACTGTTCCAACCAGGATGGCAGTAAGCTGAAAAAGACTACTCGACGTCGAAAACCAATTCAAATTGGAGTGGAAATAGTCCAGGATAGTTCAAGTGACCGAAATCTGTTGCATAAGCTGACAAGCAGAACACAATTAGAAACAGAGATTGATTATGACTATATCGATAGTTTGAAAAACGGGGGTAAGTGATGAATTGTGGAAATTTAATAGTTTAATTTAGGTTAATAATTTAGACGATAATCAGACTCCCGCAAAAATCGTCGAATCTTCTGTAAAACTTGTTTCCCGGCATCCGTTGTTACTCCTTTTGCAGCACAGGCACCTTGTGAAATAGTTGAGAAACAGGCTTGCATTCAAACATTTCCAGAAATAGAAAAATCGGCAGGATTTCACGATTACGTTCAAAGAAATACGATTCATGAAAAAGATGAGACGTACAAAGTTATAGTTGTGAGGGACCAAATTGGGAAATGTGGTAAGCACTTGTTAAGAATAGAGAACTTAAAGGTAGAGAACATATGAAAGGTTTATTGGGTAACTAAGCGTAAATATTTTATTTCAGTTGCCAAGAACCCAGTTCAAAATATTCAGCCATCAACAGAAAGTCATCCAGTTGAATTTAACAGTGGGATAAGGTCATCAGTAATAAAAACCAATGTCCCTACGTCCATCAGTATGAGCTCCGATGGCAACTTAAATGGTGATTTTTCAGAAGGCTTGGGGCAACGTTTGTACTTTTTTCATTGTCACAAGGTAAATTATTAAAACGGTCTTAAATCAGTAAATAATCTGTGGTGCATTTACGCCACTAAAAGTTAAAGTTTGATTTCAACGATTTTTTTCATGGAAACACGCATAGAAAATTATTCTGAACGAAACCCACATTTTGATGGTATAACTTTAAAAGTTGTGGAAGCCAATTTACACTAATGCTTTTGGTAGCGTAAATATGCTGACATGGTAATATAAACACGACACCAATAATAAATATTTTATTTTTATGGTAGCATGTTTATACCACCATACTAAACTCCAAACGACTTTGTTATACTGTGCCATACAAAAGCATTAGATTTCGGTTAACTGAAAGTCGAAATTTTATTTATTTATTCAGGCTTCAACTTTAAGCAACCATAGTGATGATCAGCAAACCGTTTCTAATATTCCTGACTTAATTTCACAAACGGAATCCACCATTACTTTCTCTGTAAAACAAAAACCAAGCAAAACAGTTCAAATCAAGTTACACAACCAAAGATTAGATACTCAAAACGATAACGAAGAGTTAAACTGGAACACTTCAAGCGCTGTTAGTAAAATAAATTGGACCTACGAGCTCAATCCCATTAAAAATACGATAATTTTGGGAAACCGTTGGAAATTCTCCATCTGCAACAAGGACCAAAAAATGGTCTCCTGTACTTCTTGCAATGCCGAATTAGGAAATGAGAGAAAAACAATGCGTCAACATGTAATGGAATGCTATTTTAACTCCCTTGACCGTACCCAGTGTCACCGCACATTTGAAAGCAAACTTCAACTTTGGTGCCACATTCAAACTGCTCATAACAGACACTCCACTAGGAAGAAATTTCTATGTGAATTTTGTGGCAAATTAGTGTTCATCCTACAAGCTCATAAGTGGACTCATATGAGTACAGAAGAAAAACTTGAGATTGGGCAAAAGGAGCCTAAACCGAGAAGCAAACTTCCTGAATAACAGGAATTGGGAATGCTTAAACTGCTATAAAAGTTATACACGACATTCAAATAGAGTTTTATATGGCAAACCCAAAGAGATGTGTCCGTCGTATGGAATGTATGTTTTAGCATAATAAAGAGTTTCAGGTGTATGTTTTAATGCAAACTTCAATTGAAAAAACAAATGGACTTCCATTTAGGAATACGAACGTGAAAATGTGACGTTCAGGGATGTGGAGTTGCTTTTTGATAAACAAAACACATAAAGTATTTCATGAAGAAGGGAGTAAGCCGACAAGCCAAACTTTTCAGAAAGACATATTTCTGCAGGATAAAGTGGTATTGAAGAGATTGCAAAACAATTATTAAGTTGAAAAGGTATATAAAAGAATTCGGGAAGTAGATAGAAAACTAAGTAATCAATTAAAAATTAATATTATAACTAGATCTGGTGGGCTCTTCTGAAAGCGTTTCATCAAACAAACAGTCGTATTAGTAGGATTGGTACATAAAAACATAATCGATTATTTATACATGTTGTAGTTAGCGAGAGAGAATCCAATATGTTTCTTTGTAATTTATTATAACATCTGAATATATAATATATGGAAATATGAATATCAAGCTTTGTATGTATTTCGCGAAGAATTTTAAGTGATACACTGGTCTCCCCTCTAACTTATCAAAACTCCTCGCACGTTTTTTTCCATACCTTCCCATACTAAGCAACACAAAATAATTCGTGTGTGGTCGACGAAATAAAGGGAAAAGATGTAAGAAAAACTGCGAGGAGTTATAAAAGTTATGTTAGACGGCACTGTAATAACGGAAATAAGGTCGTATGAGTTTATCGTGTTGAAATCTAGATTTGTATTTATCATTTAAAGTAGTGCACACTTATTACTTCAGATGCCAATTACAAAATTAAAGATTGCACATATGACAATGCCCTCGTAACTGTATATTCGAGTCCGAATACTACTAAAATTAAAGTTTAGCTGGATATTTTTTGCAATTATCGTTCGTTCGTTTGCGCTTATGTGCATTCACGTATACATATTATCATATTCTTGTAATCTGCCGACAAACTAAACATTCCTTTAAATATGGATGTAAAGAACAAATTGGTTCAAAAACTTAATGTTAATTTTGCAGAAAACTGTATTCAAAGTATTAATGTACGATAAAAACTTTGCTAGAATCAGCCATTCGTAAAGCTCTAAGTCACTAACACTTGGGAAGTGTTCCTCGTGAGTAGGAACAGGAGAAAGTCGGTATGAATTGTCTTTTGGCCATACGGGAGGCATACTCCAATACGCCGAAAGCATGTATCAAGGCAAAAAAGTTAAACGTCGCCTTTTCAAGTCGAATCCCAGAAAATATTTGTTTCCTCCGATTTTTATTTTAACTGTCATTCCATTGAAATAGGACTCCATCGTTCAAGTCACAAATTCGTAAATTAAGTTTTACGTTATCAAGAAGACCGCCCTTTCAGAAAAGTTTCATAGTTGATTTGAGCTTACTGTAACGATTCTTGTAACGATTCATTTCTTTGAAAAATATACAAACGCATTGCTGGTTTATACCAAACGTGTTAGATGTCTCCAGGTTCCCACGCCTTTAAAACGAAGAGAAGACTAATGCATATTGTAAAATGAACATTTGTTGTTGTTCAAGAAAATGAGGATGATTATTAATATTTTAAGCACACGTTGAGAAAATGGAAAAATTTCCAAATAGTGTTGAATAAATATTATTGAAGGATTTAATGTCAAGATTAACCTTTTGTTTTTAAAATTACATTCCTCGATAACTCCCTTCACGAAATACGGCATTTAATCTGCTCAAATGGGACTCTTGTTTAAATACAACTTTTAACTATGCCATAATTTTTTTTATAAAAATACAATAATATTTCGCGATGTGATAACCGTCATAATACAATATGGATGAGGATGGAAGTCAAAATCAAATATAATTCCACAATTATAAATTATTAATCATACGCAATATTCTATAAGAAAATTTTGCCAGTTGCAATTATTCAAGGCTTAACTACTGCCCACAATTCACCTTTTCACTATTTTGTACCTTTAATCTTTCTCTTAAACAACGTATTTTTGGAATGCCTCCTCGAATCTTTCTGTTTTCCCTTCTAACCTCTTGCTTCTCTCGTTACAATACAACAGTAACAGAAAGATAAACCCGAGTCACGTTTTTGTTCACGATACAGCGACACTCCCCAATAACAGGCAGAATGCTAAGCTAAAGCAAGAGGAACTTCTTCTTAACATCCCTATCGTCTCTTTACGGCGGAACTTTCTCTGCTTCGTAATTACATTACTACTTTCTCTCTCTCGAGCTAGCAGCTAAAAAAAACTTTATCTTTTACACTCATATTTTACCATACGAAGAGGTCCATCACTACTTGCATTCTACGAAAACAGGTGTTGTTCAATATTTTATTGAACTATTACGAATTAAATATTTGTTCTCATTTCATTCGTTACTATACAACCAATAAGTTCAATGGAGTGTTCAAATTTTTCACTTGTGAACGGGGAAGCAGAATTCGATAATGATGGAAATTCTGTCGAATATTTAGGGGAAGTAAGAGAACCTTGTTTAATTTGTGGTACAGATATAGAATTTAATCTTAATTTAAAGCGGGAAGTTACTCAATCAAATGAAGAGTGTCCTCCAAATTCAGAAGTAAATTTCGGCAATGTTTGGACTAAGATTGACGAAAGGATTTTTAACTCCTTTTTAAAATGGTTTCGGCTTGAAAGTGTAAGTACACGAAAGGAACGGCTTATCAACAGAGGACTGGATGAAGAGGATGAAGATATTCTTAGATTTTGTGAAAACTGCAAGGGGCAGCTCATGGAAATATGGGAAGACGAAAAACAGTTGATCGAGTTGGAGGAGAGATTTAAGAATGGGTTGGGAGAGGTGAAAGGGAAAGTGAAAGCATCTGAAGAGACATTTCAAGTCAAAAGGATTTATGAGAGGGATAAAAGGTTTGAGATGATGAGAAGCCAAATTATGAATTGTGGTAAGACATTTATAGTTAATACTCGAATAGCTTACCAGGTTATTTCGTAGCTGAAAGCGAAGCTCAGCTAGTATTGACTTTATCGTATTTGTCCGTCTGTCCATCGGCACGATAAATCAAGAATCCGTTGACAGATTTCGTCCAGTTTTGGCATACAGGTCACTATGGTCAATGGCAAGAACCTTATTGATTTTCAGCCCTCTAGGTCAACCCTCAAGGTCCAAGGGCATGGTCAAAAGTTTTTAACCTGTCCATATTGAATATTTAAACAACGCAATCGTAGTCTTTCGTTGGTTAAATCACAAACCATATGTCACTTTAGGTCAAGGTGACCTCAGAGGGTCAGAAATCGAGGTCAAAGTTTTCAACTTCAAACATATTTCATGTGACATATCATTCGAAAGCGCTTTTAATTAGCAACAACAATAACTAGCAAGGTTACAAGTCGCATTGTTTCAGCTACGTCGTTATGATCGCTCTGACAGCGGGTTTATTTTGTCCAGATTTCCAAAATTCGGTTCTTGAAGATAACCAGCGGTCCGCAGAAATAGCACCGATTGACTTGAGCAATGAAACAAGATCGTCAGTAATAATAAGAAATATCGCTGCAACCAACATTTTTCCCTCCGTCGACAAGGACAATGCTAACAAAGCAATGTACAAAGCTCAACTTTTAATGGTGAGGTTTATTATTGGTCCATTATCCATTGTTTAACATAAGGTTTAGCACAACTTTATGTTACAAATTCGTCTTTTTCAAGGATTCATCGTTGGACGAATCAAATATTAATCATCAACTTGACAAGACAGACCAAACGACAAGGGAAATAATTCAGAAGAAAGTGAGCTTTCTAAAGTCAGACAGAATAGCTAAGACAAGAAGGGAGCATAAAATCCGTGGCCAAATATCATCGGGGAAATTTAGTCAAACAAAAAGATTTAAATGTGCGGAGCCAAATTGCGGTGAAAAGTTTAAAATGATAAGCAACCTAAGAAAGCACAAAAAATATGTACACGGGATAATGATTGTTTGGAAATGTACCACGTGTCCGAAAATGTTCGCTTGGAAAGATAATTGTGAGAGACATATGAGCAACTGTTCTAATCAGGATGAGAGTAAGACAAGAAAGAATATTCGAAGGGGAACGCCAATCCGAATGCGCGGGAAAACAGTTCTTGACAAATTTTGTAACCAAAAACCGTTTAGTAAACCTGCCAGGAGACCAAAGCAAAAAATAAAGATTAGCTATACCGATAGTTTGAAAGAATGGGGTAAGCGATAAATAGTCCACAAATTGTTTATAAAATTTATTAAGTTGAAACTTCAATTTTATATTTTGAAAACTCAGCTCAATATTTACAAGATAAGCAGATTCCAGCAAAAATAGTCGAACCTTCTGTAAAAGACATCTTCACGTCTGACGAAGTGCCGTCCGGTGACAATGGCAATGCTGATGTATCAGCAGACAATGTAACACTTTTAATGGTAAATTTTAAGATTGACTGAATAGTTTAACTTTATATAACATAAGGTTAATTTTAGGATTTTTTTTTCTTTACTAAGCTTTCGTCTTCAGAAAAATCTAGTGCAGATCAGCAACTGACTTCAACCATTGTTGACGCTATCCCAAACACGACATCCGTCACCACTTCATTTGCAGACCAACCACCTTACGAAATAACTGAGAAACTGGCTTGCAATGAAGCAATTCCAGAAATAGAAAAATCGGTATTTGAGGATGGCATTCAAAGATATATGTTTGATAAGAATGATCAAGCGTACGAAGTTAAAATTGTAAGGGACCAAATTGTCAAATGTGGTATGTAATGATTAACAATAGAGAAATAAATGGTTTCCAACATATGTATTGCTTATGGGGTAAGTAAACTTTATTCTTATATTTCAGTTGCCATAAACTCAGTTAAACATGTTCAGCATTCAACAGATAGTCAGACGGTTGAATTAAGCAGTGGAATAATATCATCAGTAATAAAAACCAATGTCTCTTCGTTCATTGATGTGCGGTCCAATGGCAATGAAAATGGTGATTTATCAGAAGGCTTGAGACAACGTTTTTACGGTTTGTATTTACACAAGGTAAATTTAAATAACGGTCTTATATCAATTGATGATCTGTGGCAAATTTACCAAAAATTTAAATATTTCACCAGTTGTGTACTTTACGATAAATTTCAGAATTAAGAACCTCAAATATATAAAAAATATATGTACATTTTTTCATTGCAGTAAATTCACTGTGAAATAATTTGCAATATAGATTTTTATATAGCCTTACATCTAAAACTTTTTCCTCAAAAATCATGATTTTTTTCATGAAAACGTTAAATATTTTGTGCTTTATAAAAAACTTTCGTTGGACAATATTTTGAAAAAAGACATGTTATGTTGTTTGAATCGTATAACTTTGAAACTTATAGAAACGTAATTACTTTTTTCGGTAGCGTAAATGCACTGCAACGGAAACATCAATGCGATGCTAAACTAAAAGCGACTGTATTATCCTTTTCCGTATAAATTTATTAGGTTTCGGTTAACTTAAAGTTGAAATTATATTTATGACTTCAGGCTTCAACTTTAAGCAGCTCTAGTGCTGATCAGCCAATGATTTCTAATAATTCTGGCTTACATCCACAAACGGAATCCGTGGTTACCTGCTCTGAGACGCAAATACCAAGCAAAACGGTTCAAATCGAGTTACAGAATCATGGAATAACTACTCAAAATGACAACAATGAGCTAAACGGGAAGAACGCACGAGCTGTAAGTACAGTAAAGTCGACCTACGGGCTCGATCCCTCTACAAATGCGATAACCTTGGCAAACCGATGGACATTCCTAATCTGCAGTGGATTACAAGATATAGTAAAGTGTACTTCGTGCAAT
>JAQFZH010002051.1:0-18151 GCA_034695485.1 Entomobrya nivalis
AGTAATCTTAAATTAAATAGACTCCAAAGAAAGAGCATTGAAAATATATATTTTAATTTGTATTTTCAAACGAGTAGTCGAATTTCATTATTCGATATTCGTTATTCGAATAGTTTTGTAATTAAAATCAATTATGCGTTATTCGAATAGTTTTGAAAATCGAATTAGTCACTATTCGACATTCGAATACTTTTTTAAAATGTATTT
Source organism: Entomobrya nivalis (assembly GCA_034695485.1). Lineage (NCBI taxonomy): Eukaryota > Metazoa > Arthropoda > Collembola > Entomobryomorpha > Entomobryidae > Entomobrya > Entomobrya nivalis. The sequence continues at coordinate 208 of JAQFZH010002051.1, forward strand.
TATTCGTTATTCGAAAACTTTTTGGGGATTGTTTTAGTTATTAGTTGATAATCGATTGATTTAAAATGGTCGAATAGTGAACCCTGCTTGAATATTATATCAATCTATACTCGACAATTGGATAGAGGAACTGTCCTTGAGGAGACCATCAATGCTTAATTAATAATATGTATGTATGTACTATGGTAGTTTTACCAAAACGTTCATTAATCATTGTGTTAATTACAGTTTGAATCAAAGCGCAATACTTTTTATATACAAACACAATAACAACTTGACCTACAGGCTAAAATTAGTAAAATAATGCATGAACTGAAGGCATATCGTTTACTAATTGACAATTTGTTTTAAAAAAATCTGTAGACCCCCTTTACCTCAAGGAAATTACTTGCAGTATAATAAACTGTTTGTTAAAAACACTATAATGTAATTCTAAAATTAAGTTTCAATGTTAAAAATAAAGAGACAATATAACTGAACTTTGTATATTATGATCTGCAAAAAAAGTTACATTAGTATTTTGACAACATAACATACATCGCATTATCATAATTACATTTTGCACTACCAGGGAAATAAAACAAATAGTTCCCCTAAATCCTCCCATGGTAGAACTAACAATCAAAGTGGCTCTATAACTATGCACACTAACTAAACCCCTATTCTTACTAGTGGACTGAAAATAGTCCCAACAATCTAAAAGAGCGTATACCAAGTAAAATTTATACTTCTATACATTTTAATGTGCAATGCAGAGTAAGGATATACAAATTGTCACATTAAATATTCCAGTTCTACCCCTGCAAATAGTATACTATATATTATTATTATGAAAAGAACAATACAACAGTTTTTTTTAGCCTACTTTCCATTCAACACAGACATTACATTCAACTTTGTTTAAAGTTTACCAAGCTCAAAAAGTCTCAATTGCTTCTTGTCGTATTTATGGATTTGCTCCAGGTGCAGTGCCAAATTGGTTTTGTGAAAGTAGCCCTTTCCACATACTTCACATCTCCACTCCCCCTTACGCGACCCGATATCCTCATGCTCGTTTTTCAAGTGCTCATCCATTTCCTTCAGCCCCCAGACCAGATAGTTACACCCTTCTACCTCACAACTCCATTTCTTATCCCACACTCCCGGATGAGTTCTCCGCTCATGACGATCAAGGGCGTTCGTGGTGCTAAAACCCATCCCGCAAGATTCACAAATTTTTGTTATCTTAATCCTCTGATGCATGGTCAATTCTCGTTTCCACTTGAATCCTTGTCCACAAGCGTCACAGATAAACTTGGCCCCTTCGACATCAGATGTTATTTTCGAAGCTCCAGAACGAAGCAAACCCTTTCTCCCGGGACCTTTGGATTGAAAAAAAAAATCAGTAAAAACGTTAACTTTAACTGTAGTAACAATTAAATGCTAAAATTGTTAAACTAGTTGATATTGTCAACATTTAACTTACATTTGTTTATTGCCCACCCAGACTCCTTTGCATACCCACCCGACTTATAGGTCCATTTTTTATCTCTAATATCTGACATTTTTTTCTTCCTTTTGATAGATGCGCCTCCCCTTGCCTTTCCAATTGGACCAGTCTCAGAATCTCCCGGTTCACCCATGGAACAATTTACGTCCTCTTGTTTATCCATTTTCCCGAAATACTTCAATTAATAATTAATTGTTAAATCAGTTATTTAATTGCTATTCCACGGAATTTTATACCAAAAAAACCCGAACAAAGTCTTTGCTTTTTGTTTGCTGATCCAGTGCAGTAATAGGCCAATTCCAACTTTCTACCCTACCTTCAACCTTACTTGAAACAGAAGAGGAGAGGAGTGTAGTAGGCGTATTTACAACTACACATATTTTTGCCTATTCTATTCAGTCAGCTGTGTTAGCCAAAGAACCAGCATCAGCCCATCATCTGCTACTACTACCGTCTGTCTACAATATCTGTCATGATTATCCTGTTCAACAACCGTGTTTGCTGATATAAGTCATTTTTTAAACTAATCATCAACCATTCCTTTTAACTTTAGTAATACCATACCTGTTCTAATCATTCCTTACCTTAAATATAACATTAAATTATTTTAACTTTTGTAGCACACATCATTTTATAGTTAGTTCGTCAGTAGTTTAGGAATTGAAATAGTCCGGGAGGCTTGTCTGTGGTACATTTTATTTAGTTTGTAGTTTTTGAAAAAGTTCTTCCTTATAAAGAAGAAAATAATAGTTTAGATTAGTTATGTCGAAAGAAAAGGCTGAGAATGTCATTCCAAATTGGTACTGTCCGTACAAAATCCCAACGGAATTTGTGGGCTCAGTTCCTCCACTTGTGTACCTGGCTGGATTGGATACGGAAAAGAATCAGGTGCATCGCGGGATCTGGGAAATGATTAAAATGAAGCCGTCTACCAAAGATTTTCAACCTACTTATGTGGATGTTCCTATAGGCCATAAGTTTCCAGTAAAAAAGCAAAAGGTACAGATGGATTACTAAACTATCAGAAAAATATAAGTGAAGTTATTATCAGGTATTGACAAAGTTTCATCTTTTTTAACAGAATGATCAAATAGAAAATTATATACCTCGGGGTATACTCAAGTCAAATTGGTTAAATAAGCATCTCCAATTAGTGCCGTCGGTGGTGGTCACATTTTTCGACATCAACTGGACTGATCCATATTGGAACGATAAGAAGAATGAATGTGCAAGGCGTGTTCGGGAACTAAAGTGAGTTTACAAGTTACTCATCAAAATGGAATGTTTGTTAAATGCACTTTTTTAACTATTTATATTTTGTAGATCTGACCTTGCCGTTCACGGTTCTCAAATTCTTGTAATGCTCATCAAAACGATGGACGCTGGTGAAGACAACTTTTCGACTGACCGTGCGTCTGCGTTATGTGCTGCCGCTGATATTCCACCAAAAGCCTTGTACATTCTGTCACACACCCACAGTGAAAGAATCCAAGCTTGTGTTCAGCGTCTAGAAATAGGAATGAAGGAAGCCTCCAAAGTCTACTATTCTGGGCGAATACGTCGCGTCAAAAATTGGAAAGACAGAACTCAAGATTTAGCACTGCTGGCCAGATACAACTTCAAGACTGCCTTTTTTCAAGAAATCCGAAGGGACTACGTGTCAGCTTTAAGTCACTATCATGCTGCCCATGAAATGCTGCGCTCGTTAAAAGTCACTGAAAGCAATGTTCAGCAAATTAGGTGCGTCTCTTCCTGGATTAACTATCGAATTTGTAGATTGAATCTCTTAAAGTTGGACTACAAGGAGTCTCTTAGTCATTTCGAAAAGCATATTCGTTCATTGAAGAATATCGAGGGTAACAGGGAATTAACCTTTGAACAATTGGCTTGGCTGCAAACCCAGTACAGTTTATTTGGGGAGCTGTTACGTCATTTTTATCGGCCAACTTTAACGTCGTTGGACCCAGTTACGTATTTTTTAATGGCGGTGGATTATTCAGAGAAGAGGGGACAACATTGTAAAGCTCATTTAGTGCAGGGGGTGGAGTGGCCAGAGGAAATGAATGAATTTCGGAAAGATTGTGATGTGGACTATGTTGGCCAACGACCTTGGCGAAAGGATGCATTTGGGCCGGATACGGTTTTTGTTCCTGAGGATTCCAATGCAATTCAAGCTCTTCAACATTTAGAACTAAAGTATAAACACTCTGATGATAGAATAACTCATTTGGGAATTGCGTCGGACTTTTGCAGGGATCAGCAAAGGCTAAGGACAAGATGTCAATTAAGTATGCAATTTTCTATGGAAAATCTTTTATTGATATTGGTCATCTGACATGTATTTTCACAAGTTTTTCTATTAAAATATTTTTGTATTAACTTGTTTTAGTGATGATGATGGGCATCGAGTTTTTCGCTGAGGAGGAATACCATCGCGCCGTCATGTTGATGACCCATGTACTCCGAGAGTTTGGCCGGGATAAAGGAACAATTCTACTGTATTTAGTGGCGGAATGTGGTCTCCGAGCTGCTTGTTGTGATGGTGATATATCTTCCTACCTGAGCTTTCTAGTGTTCCTATTGAAAAGAGATTTTGATAACCTTGTCACCAGCAAAAGAAGGGAACTGTTGTGGTGTAAACTGCTCGCAGTGCTGGATAAAAGAATACCAATGGCGGAACAAGGTTGTACGCCAAACGAAGAGAAATGGAAGGCCGCTCTGGCTTCACCGTACATATCATATGTGGGCGTTCACAGGAAAAGCATTTTAGAAGCTACTTTCTATTTTTCCAGCGAAATAGTGAGGGCAGCAACGCCGGCAGAAGTTCGTGTGGTGTTGGTGTATGTTCCAAAAAATAACACCCAAAAATAGCTGCATTCCAATCTACAAAATTTTGAATATGTTTCGTATTTGTTTTTTCTTCTTCTAGGAACAAAGTTGATTTTCCAATTTCCATCTCAAAATTTGGAGTGGGGATCAGCATCACCGACTATAATTGTGAAAACCTTACCAATCTCCAGTTACAACCCGAAGAAACTCAAGAGCTTAGCTTAACCTTCACCCCACATTTAAAAGATGTTGGAAAAGTGATTCAAATTCATTTGGGCTACGTGGATATCGGTAAACCACCAGATGCCTCAATAATTTTACATTACTCAGCTGTGATGGGAATCAGTCCTTATTTATGGAATGACGGGAAAAAGGAGAAGGTGAAACAAATTATTGCAAAAATTGAGCCAATGGTACCTCTGCTCCGACCAACGATAACGCGAGATGACCCCATGCTAGTTAATGAGTGGCACAAGGTGCTAATATCTTGGACCAATACGGATACTCATCATTATACCAAAGTTCATGTGACCATTCTTGTCAACACAGTGGATCCTTCTGATATCATTTTAACGACGGATCCTCTCAAACCAGATGTAAAATTCGGAACAGTAACCTATTCCACCGAAGTGGAAAACCTTGAACCTAATGGATCTGTGGATACATTAGTTTATATCAAATGTATGAAACCAAGAGGATCCGAGATTCAAATTTTAACCAAAGTCAAATATGTGGATAACCATCGTCAAATCGTGACGAACGAAATAGTAGAGCCAGTTGAATTGATCAAACCATTTGAAGTTACCCAAAAAATTAGAGATCTGGAAACATTCGAAAAGAAGAATGTTCTTCTAAATGAAGAATTTCTCATGTATTTTACCATTAAAAATGCTTCCAAAAGCCCTCTATACATTTCAAGTGCAAAGCTCAACAAATTGGTATGAAGTATTTTACTTAATTGTTCAATACATTTTTGTTCTAGACAACATATAAAACAGCTTTTTTCACAGTTACCAGTCGTTGAAACGACAGCAATTCCACCGTTGGAACTAAGCAATGTTACTCTTCTTGAGGGAGAAATTGTACAACTGGTTAATGGACTTGCCTTAACAGAATCGACTGATTTACCTCTGGGAAGTTTAGAAATAGTGTGGCGCAGGTTAGTTAGATCGAAATACTAAAAAAAAAGTATGACTTCTTTGGAAATATTGAGGCCATTGCAGATATTTTTAACGTTTTTTTTGAAGGGATGACGAAGGAATTCCGACGTGCACTACAGAAATTGGGGTGAGCCCAGTAGCTGTATCTTCTACAGCAGCAATTTATGTAGAAGGAATTTTCAACTGCAAGGGACGTGGAGAGTTGAAAGAACCCATGCCAGTCAAATTTTCTATTCATAACCGTTCCAAAAAAGTGTATGATCTCTGGGTATCCTTGGACTCGACAGAGTGCTTTATGAATGCCGGTCCTAGAAAGGTAACATCTTATATTGAATTTTAGCATGAATGTGTTTATGCAATTAAATGTGCAATTCAAAAACAGATCATGATTTTTTATCTAATTTACAGACTAATATTAAAATCACTGCGTCTGAGTCAGTGGACATGCAATACATTCTCTTTCCACTGAAAACTGGACTTCTAAAAACTCCCAGACTAGTTATTGATACCGTGAGTCCGGGTTCAGGACAGGATCCACATGACAAGAGTGACAGTCCATCAATCGTCCATAAAAATATTGTCAAGCATATCTTCGTTGCGGTGAGAGTTTTTTTATTCGCACATATTTTCTTCTTTTACAAAATGTCAACTCTGTTTTCATTTTAATTTTGTTGAAAAATATTGATTGATTGATTTTTTGTCATTTTTCAGCGAGCTGATAGCGAAACCCCATTAAACCGAGTATAAGCATCATCGTGATAATACCAAAGAAACAGTCTTTTTTACTACTATATCCATTGTTCCTCTGAATTTGTATCCCTCTGAATAAATTTATAAATGAGGTATCTAATTGTGTCAAAGACGAGTAATGTTTGGAGCTTTGGCTTACTACTGGCTCTTCTTGTTCGCTATTGCCAGGATTTACGGTTGTTGTTCCCGTCTCCACCGAAATGGTAGCATAATATTCATCACTACGGTCATTTGTTTTCTCTTCTGCCCGAGTTTCCCCATTTTCTTGCACGGAAAAGTCATCAGTGTGATGGGAACTTGTCATTTTCTTAATGGTTTCATTGTGCTGCTCTGCCATTCTCTGGTGCGGTGGTGGTGATGGTGATGTAGATGGAGTAGTGAATTCTTGATGAATTGATGTAGTCTCTATTTTTTCCAGCTTTACTTGGATAAATTTTGGCTGATGACTTTGTACTTCGACATCGTAAAGCTTGGTTTTATATCCCACTTTTTCCACCTAATTGAAATGCCAGCCAATATATAATGCATTGATTCATGTGAAAGGGAAGTTTACTGAAAAAATATTCCTGAGGAATTTCCAATATTAGCATATACTGCAACTATTTCAGATATCTTGTTTACCCTTAGCCTGTAGTGTCCGGGTCTCCATGGTCGCCAAAATTCTCCTTGCTTTGTACTAAACCATGGTATACTGTAAGCAACATCCTCCCCTTCAATATAGTCATAGTCCCTTTTTGATAAGCTGGCTTCTGCAATAGGCTCAAAAGTTTCAATGTCCACCACTTGGCCCATGACTCCAGTATTTGCCTCTTGAATGACGTGCAGTAAACCCTATTTAGACAGTATGAGAAAAAGGAGATGAATTGATTAACTTTTTGTTTGGCACTCTCATAGCGACTCTTCCTTTCAATGAAAAAGAGCCCTTTACTCTCTCATGGACATGATTAATGAAAATACTAAAAGGTTAGACTATCAGCAAGAGTGCCAACCAGTAAATTTCTGCCTAGTACCTTAGGTTAAAACAATGGTAGGCCCTAATATATAATTTTATGCACATAATCAACACTAAATATATATTTTTTTAAATTTAATTGTCAATTTGGCAAAAAATCAAAATAACTTACTTCTCGGTTTTCCCACCATAATTCCTCTAGAATTTCAGAATTATTTTCATTCCGACAGCATGAAATACCAACCATGATTTCAAAAGCACCATGAATATAATTATAATCCATCATTGTTCCTGCAAAATACATAATAAAAGCCATACAATTAAAACCGGAATTAAAAAAAGCTTTATAATTTACAAATATTCATGAAATATTAACCAGATTTATGATCCCATTCTGCCCCATTGATTATTCCTTGAGGAAATATCCTCTTTAACCGTGGACAAAACCATCCCATCTCTGGTGTCCCCGTTTTTTCAGCATATAACAAGGACAAGTGCTTGAAAATGTCGTCGTCTGGTGTGAAATTCGGTTCTCCAATCGCTGCAAATCCATCTTCTGAAGCGATAAAAAATGTCATGTTTGATTATCTATCATTTTTTAAATTTTGCTTTGCTGAGTTATAAAATATGTTGTATTTTTATACATGTACACGCACCGTCATTGATTAAAGCATCGAAAGGGTAGACAACAACCTTAACACCACTTATCAGTGAGATGGACATTGTAAACGTGTGATCGTTCATCCACCTTCTCATTGCTAACGTTTCTGCTTGCTGTGGATGAAGGGGCTCGTGGTCACTGAATATATCCGGAAAATTTGCATTCAAGTCCACATTGTTCGCGTTCAGTCTGTAAAAGTTAATGAAACCCGTTCATATTGCTAATAGTAATAATGTTCCATACATAAATTCTCATAGTAATTATAATCCTTATCATTTATATTATATAATGAGTAGTTCAAAAGAAAATTGTAAACTTAAAGTCTCACTGAAATGAAATGATACATACCTTCCTTCTCCGCCATAGCAAGAACCCGGTACAGCTTTCGCGTATCCGTCCGGGTTGAAATTTGGTATCACATGAATTTCCACACTCTCCAGAAGTTTTCGTTCCATGGAAGCTTCGCTTTCATATTGCTCCACTAAATGCTTTATAATGAAGGCAGAAAGAAGCACACCAGAAGAACCAGAAGACAAAGGATTAAAACAATGAGAAAAGTTACATTGCATTACATTTCAACTTTTCACTAACTTTTCCTACTGAACAGTCTAATTTTTAGCAATTTACACTTATATGTGCATTGCAATAATAATTGATTGATAATTATGTAAAATTATTTTCATTTAAAATCCTATTTATTTCATCATATCTTTAAAAATTACTATGATATATTTGGTAAAATCTGAAAAAAAACATACTTGTATAAATCTTAGAAGAACGTAACAAGCTGGTCCCGACATCCCGTTCACGTTCCCAACCAACTTTACTTGTGGCCGAAGAAGTGGTCTGTTATATGGGCTGTCAGAAACTATCATTGTCCATAACTCCCGTCCTTTCATAAAAGAACAAAAAAAGCTATTCATATTATATCCCAGCATAAAAAAACATGTTATTTTACAAGAGAGAAAGTGAAGATTGGAGGTTGGTGTATCATCCTAAAAAATAATAATTTTCTACGTGAAATGAATTTCAAATTCCTACTCAATTTCATTGTGTGTGTGCGATCAACAATCATTAAAATTAATATTCATCCGACGACGGCATGCTAAAAGTTGAGAAAGCTTTCGGTAAACTTTTTTTTGCTTGAAAATGAAAGCGGCTTTTTGATTACAAACTTTGCAAAGTATTACAACAAAACTAAAAAGGACAAAAGTAGAATCAATAATTGCCAACTATTTTCGAAAGTGAAAGTTTCTCGTGGAATTCATATAAAGTGAAATTTTCTCTCAAGTTAAAAAATATGTATGTACATATCACATATATGTATATAATATTCACAGAAAATTCATACCTTCTTCCGTTGTTCCGATAGGAACTAATCTTGCAATATGACTGTAGTTGGTTGCAATATCATGCAAAAATCTAGTCATTCCTTCATACTCACAAGTTAAGTTCACTGGCGAGCTTGTTCCAACAATGTGAACAATAGACAACCACAGAACAACTATGGCAACCAATTTAAGTAACCCAAATTTCTCCATCTTGCTTATAATGATGATGGAAGAAACTCAACTTACAACAAAATGATGACCAACTCATTAAAAATTAATTGATGAAAAATAGTTATCATGATTTTTTTTATAAAATTCGCTTTAGAAACAATTTTATATAAAAATGCATTGAAAAAATGGACACTTCACATTGAATTCCAAGTTATTATTTATTTTTATGTTGCAATCTTCTGGACTGACTGAACTCACAAATATGAAGTTTAACTTAACACTTCCTTGTACTTGTATTCGACCTTCTTTGGCAAAATATTATGGTCTCAAGAAAAAAAATATGTTTGACAGACATACATAACTCCGCGTCCAGTCAGTGTCCAGTGAGAGATGTGTGTATCGTTAACTTACTAGCCTTGCCTACTGTTTTACTGCATGCTTTTGGACTATGAAACGGTATTATCAGGAAAAAGCAGGAAAGGGAGGAAGTGATAATGTATTATCCCCTTCAGAGCATAAATGATTATATAAGTTACATGTTATGTGTTTTGTTTTCAATGACGTTGTCACCATTTTATTTTTTTCCATCGTCATAAAGTACAAATGTACTTTGGGTATTCAATTCACGGGTAACAAAATATTATGCAACACCAATAAACTATCAAAATCTACTAATTACATAACCATGCATCAAAGTACCTAAAACTTTGCAACAAACAAGTATATCGTATTCCAATGAAATTGCTTATCTTAAAAAAACTACCAGTTTTCCATATGAAAAAAAAATCAAGTGGAGTTTTCCAGTTAGTTGGGCATCCGAAAAAAAAGGTTAGTCAGCTTCCCATGAAATTTTGAGGGTACTACCAATAGCTTCAGTAGCTTCCAAAGCATCAAGTCCTATTTTGTGAGAAGCCCTCAGTACAAAAAATGTAACTGATATCGCCTCCCAAGGCAAAAAAAAATAATCCAGTACATCGAATCGACATCAATACTATCAGCTTCTTCTCTTCTCTGAGATATTATTGACTTGCAGTCAACTAAAAGCAATATGTCTGTTGATATTTTAGAGAGGAAGCTAAAAAGTATGTAATATTACTTCTATCCATAAAGCTACCACATCGCATCATAAGAATTTATCATTCCTTTTTGCTCATCTCTCTTCCTGATTCCTTGGGTTTGCCCATCTGGAAAAAGAAAAGAAAAACATGTCGAATTGATACTGACTTAAGCTGACTGACTTAGTTTAAAGTGAGATCGAGAGAGCATTTTTGGTAGCACATTTTATATTCATTTTTGTTGCCTTTGGGTTACGTCTGTAGACTCTTTGGTATTTTCCCTTTCATTTTCCCTTAACCTTTTTCTCAATCAGCCAATTTCTTAGAACACGTGCAACGTGTGTCATGTAACCCAACTAACTAGAGAAGCTTTTCATTAAACGTGCCGTAGGCTCTCATTATTCTTAGATCTCTACAGATCTCTTGCAAGCAAGCAGAAGAGGCTAAGTAGCTGCTGGAGAAAAGGAAAGCTTGACTTGCTTGAGAGAATTTAGTTCTCTTATTTATCGCCTTGACCTGTTATGCGAGGTATTGGAGAGCAGGAAGGAAATAATCTTGATAAATTCATGATATGATCATATCAGCATAAGCATAACATGCAATAGTTGATTTCATGCATGCATTTTCCAACAATTTATACAAAAAATAATAATTCAGTGAAACCAAATTTTTGCTACTTTTTTGTATATTTCATCCGTAAATTTAACGATTTCACTGTAACCAAAATGATAAGTGAAATTATATCCGCTTCTGGTAACATTTACTTTTAAACCCATAAATTTATATTTGTGATGATGATGAAAGGACATTCCATAAAGACTGGTTTCATTCAATGATCATGACACGTGCATTAAAGAAGTACAGTAAAAAAACCGTGACATGTTGAATATGCATAAAGGTGTACACAAGGTAAGCATAAACTATTTTTCCCATGAAATAGTAATAAATAAATTTGCCTTTTTACGACGGAACAATTTTTTTGCACTACAATATTTTTTCTACGGAGTATCGTAACTATGGCTGTAGTAAGGTTGTCTGGAATTGTCATGAAAAGTGATTCATTTGCAATTTTTTTAAACGAATTACATAAGTAACATAAGTGACATATTATATGCTTTTTACACCACATTTTGAAGTACATTACGAGAAAATTTAGTGAAAAATGGGACCTCAGACAACCGTAATCATTTAGCAAAGTCAACTTGATGTACTTACAAGGACAGCGATCCTTGATATTCTGCAAAGGTATAGTAAAATAAATACTCATCAAAATTTGGTTTAAGGATCCTCTTTTTCCCCAAACGAAAAAAAGAAGCCTTTTGCCTTTTTTATTATGCCTGTATTCTAAAAATAAGCTTGTATTCTGCATAAAAAGACAGAACTTTTTTTATGAAAAAAAAGGAAGGAAAATGTAATGACGAGGTGCAAACAAGATGAAATTGAGATTTTGTTTATAGTACCGTTGCGTTGTGACGTTGTTTTCTATACATCCCAAAATATTTATTATGCAAACAAGAAAGTTATGTTATGGAAACCAAGTGGAAATGGCTGTTGTTATGTTTCGCTAAAACAACAAACAGAATGATAAAAATAATATATTTTTCTTTTCTTTCAGAGCACCAGAGAGACAGTTGGCTTGTCAAAATTTATTGTTGTTGTGTGATGGGAGATGAGATTCCCTGGAACATTAATGCGACAGTAAATTGTACTCCTTTTTTGTTTTCCCTTCTCAGTCGCTTCAAAAAAAAATTCTCGGTACTTGGAAACTACAGCCAAGTGAAATATGTTGATAGGGATGTTCACTTTTTGCAACGTAGCAAATTTGATAGACAAGCATTTCCTCTTAAACTCTGTTAACATCTTAAAGGGTTTCTTGTGTCTTTTGTGTTTTTAACTTTATTACAATGATGGATCGTATGGAAAGCTTGACGCAAACAATGTAGCTGGAAAGCGGCGAGAAATAATTGGGAAGTGAATTATTAATAAGTTAATGAAATTATGGGCTTATCAAGTTGCAATCTGATATAAGTTGGCATGTCAGTAGCGCAAATTTTCTTGCACAGACGACCAACACCGACCAAAACAGTAAAGTGTACTTATAAACTCATGGACAAAAGGAATTCAAAAGTTTACAACTACTAAACTTAAAGGAAATACTATAATACTTTGAAGAAAAGGAAAATTCGTTGCTGAATGAAACGCTTTCACTTACTGTCACCCTTTTACTGACTGAATGAGGGTGACGATAAAATGATAAAATTGAGTTTTCAACATCTTTCCAAGTTAAAGCGTTAACTTTATCAATCCCTTTCAAACTTAAAAACTTATAAGTTTGAAAACTTCCAAAACAAATCTAATTTTCTGACAATGACAATACATAAAAGGCCTGGGTTATGTCTATGGCTTATAGTGTATATGTTTATTTCATAAAAATACTTATTTTTCAGAATTACTTTAATAGCAGCATATAAAGTGCATTCAAAACTAATCTTTGATTGAAAAAAAAAATGAATTAAAATCCCTTTTAAATATGAATTCCACATAAGCTTATTATTATCTTTATTCATTTTTATTTATTCTTGTAGTCCAAAATCCTTGAACTGTGTGTTGAGCACCCAGCCCAGCTATAAATAAAAGTACCCATTGTACCTAGTCAGTGAACTGAAAGCAACGGGACTACTGTTTATCTCCAATCCAACTAATGTACCTATCTAATCTTCCTCAATTCTAGAAACTACAAGCCAAGCCACCTGCATATCTGAATGAACCACATGTTTATCACATCTTCATCGTACCTAACATTATTCATTATTGTATCAACAAAAAAAGGGTAAATTGTACATTGTTGTCGTTTGTGAAAGTGTATAGTCATCATCATCATCGTTTTTCTTAAATCAGTGCTTCCATGTTTGAATGAATGAATGACAACGAAATGCTGTGTGTTAAGAGTTTAGACATGATGATGATTTTTATGCTTTTAATAAATTGAATTTTATAATGCCTCCAGAGTCTCTTTTCTTCATACACTTGTGAGGAAGTCTGCAAGTATGAAGTATTGCCATTTTTTGCAAAGCCCTCTGGACTGAATTGCAGTTTGGCAGTTGGCTCAAAAGATCCCTACAAATTCTCATTAAAATACATGACGATTGTTATAATTAATTGCGAAAAAAAAGTTTTTGTTTCAAGATTAATATGCTTCCTTAGTTTAGAGATGTTAAATAATGCAGTTATTTGATAAAATGTTACTACACATAGCTGTCAACAGGAGTGATATGATGTCTTCATTTATTTATTGCATATGTCAACAAAATAACAGTTATATTTTAAGCCGTTTCAATTTAACAGCACATTTAACTTAATTACAATTACCTTATCATACATACGCACTGACAATTAGAATAAAAAGGTATTCACATAATAAAATAATATTTGCGTCTTAATCATTTTTTCATTTAACTTTTTTCAGAACGGTTTTTTACATTCTAGAGAACGAAAATATAATTCCGGAAAACAGGTCGTTTCTGTTTTAGTATATTTTTTGTAGCAATCCATGTGAATAAACTCAAATTGTATATATGTTGCAAATTAGGGAACAACATGTGCTGAAGTCACACAGCGTAATCATTCCCAAAAGCTGCCTTTCAACAGTTACATTCGTTACGTTGTTAAAATACATATCTTTCTAATTGTCAAGAATAATTGGTTTATTTCAAAATAAAAGATTTAAAATTAAAAGTAATTGGTTTTCAAAATGCTACGTAAGATTTTTATTTTATGGGGTAAATAAAAGGGGCAAGGGTCAACAGTACCTAAAATGCTGGTTTGGTTACATGCAATGCCTTTAGGTTGCCTAATCGTTAGTCAGTCTTACCTAACTAAAGTAAAGTAGTTGGACCTCATAAAGATTATCGCCTTTTAATTTAATTAGTTTCCACTCAATACCGGAACCGGATCTACGACATTTACTCAACCATTTTATAAATATTTAAACAAGTACAGCTTCCATTATAATATTAATATTTACTAATAATACACCCTTCGCCCTTAAGCATATGTAAATAGGTACATTTACCAGATATTTGTAGGAAATTAATTAATTTTTCCCATAAATAAAAAGTTGTTGCGTAAGGTTAAATATATCAAGTTTTGCTTTTTATAGAAATTTGGGAAAATTCAAGAATCGAAAATTATTTTCCCTAAAAAAATGAAATATAAATATAGTTAAGATTCATTCATAAACATCAGATACATAATAAGTGACCTCAATATGCTTACTTCTCATGATATTTCAACGTATCTTTTTTAAATGGCTGAGTGATGATCTGATGATTGAGCATTAAAAACTACCCAAACCCCTAACCAAATATAATTCATATTTACGATGCTAACGAGAAATCGAGTTTCTCTCATATCCATTTTTATAGCTTTTCGACGAACTGATTGGATATTAAAAATCTTTCAGTAAAGCAATAAATGTCCAGTTTTTTTTAGTTGGAAACCATAAGATCCAAACATGAACATAAAAACTCTCACTATTATCGTCATCGATACCACAATGAGATTGGAGACCAGTTCAGAAGAACAAATTTGTTATGGTAAAAAATATACTGCCGTCGCGCCAATAAAATATAAAAATGATGATTCATTTTCATCAGAAAGATTATACACTCGCTTATCAAATCCTTTAAAATGTAATCTTCAAAGAAAATTGGTGAAATTTGTTGAGAAAGCGTTTGAAAAATCGTGATGACAGCTCATTTTTTTGGCCAGACTATAAAAATAAATATGAAAGTTTGAAATAATGCTCACCAGTCACAATTACATCAAAAAAATCATTTTACATGCCTATTATAAAAATATATATATTCGCTGAAAATTTTCGCAGTAAAAACGTAAAAGGATTGAAATTCAAAGTAAAAAAATAGACATCCGCCTAGCAACAAAAATCCTCTACCCAGTATTTTACGACCAGTTTCTATAATGCGAGGAAATTAAAAATCTCATCTCAATACGTTCACTCTACACCTTTTCTCTAAATTTATGCGCTACCTCGTCGAGAAGAATAGTTATGTGAACAAACTTCAAAGTTTGCGTTGTCTTGTCTCGCTCGTCTCTGTATATTACTTGCAGACTTGGTTTTCTGATAAATCGCAGCTTCGTTAGAATTTCGTTTGACGTAACATGTTTACAACACAAACCCAGTAAAGCTGTTTCCTCGTAACAAGCAACAGAAATCGTCTCACTTCTGACTACTCCTTTTAAAGTTATTCGTTTAATAAATAGGTAAACCTTACTTTCAATTCATTCTCGGGTTTTTACGTTTACGATGAAAATGAGCGACATGACAGTAAAGTGCATTGTAAATATAAAGGCATTTCTCACCGTTTCACAATCACTCTGCTGATGAGTCCACTCATCCCAGAAATCCTTTCATCACATCGTCAAATCATCAACGTTAATTTATTTTGATTTTTGAGCATAAGGCACATAAAAATTAAGTGACTACACTCCATACTCAGCAGCATACCTTTTTTATTACTCGCCGCATTATGCTAGTCTCAGTTATAAAACTGAAAACTTAATTAACGTAAAATAAACCCATAAAAAGGGTACATTCCGATATGGGATACCATAAAACGTACAAACAAATCTCACAAAATTATATAATCACAGGGATAGAAAAAAAACAGATAATAGAATTGCTACTCAATCAACGTAAAACGTAATGATACGACACACTAAAATTAGCTTCTTTTATGGCTTAACTACCATCTAATTCGGCTAAAAGTAGAGAGAGGCGGATGATTTTTCATGATTGTCAATTCAATTCAGAATCAGACTCAAATCACGAATTAGATATACTCCATCCCGCCCTACTCTCGTAAAAAAGTATTCAATTAAATTTACTAGAATGCGGATATATAATTAACTGTATCTAATTTCTATCAGATTTTCAGTCTCAAATTTATACACAAATTTAAATTATCCAATCCTACAAAAAAACACTTCAACGATTACATTCACAATACATCATTCATCATCATACCTGGCTATATCACTCTAGAACATATACAGCCTTGGTCTTGGTCATCATTAAAATTGCATTAATGTCACCTTGTAAACATTTGCCACTAGAATTTACTATTCATGTTACAGGACAAGCTCTCTGATCTCTCCACTGCTCAAATGAAATCTTTTTTTTTTGAGAGATTTATTTTTTTGGATAGTGAGGATAATGGAACGCTCATTATTTATACACAGCAAATAAATAGACCACACCACTCTCTCTCCCTCTCCAACACTTCACATCTCTCCCTTTCATCATTTTTTTTTAGTTCCAATGAACACGATTCCCTGCAAATCCTTCTCTTTTGAATGATAATGATCTAGTCAAGATCATGATTTACACAATGAGAGTGAGTATATTATAAATGGACACACGATTTGTATACACCTACAAAATAAAATACCTATAAGCTCACTAACTCACCTATTACAGGGTTCCCTTCATTAATGTCAGTGGGCAAAACTGTAAAACTAATGCATCTCTCTTATTTATGTATTTATTATATGCACATATATTTACATACATACATTACATTTTATCATGCACCATACCTCTGAGTAAGCCAAGTATTTAAAATGTACTACTACAAGCTATATTATTAAATACGCATCATTCATCCCACATATATCCATCAGTAACATTCCTATGCACCACCTTTTAGTTGTAATTGTAGTGATAGTGAAATGAATAGAGATTTTATGAATGCCGTAGCGGTTTTTTTGGGATCTAAAGGTTTGCATGCGACTACGACTGTTTTTGATTCATCCATCATGATGATCATAACAGGAGAGGAGTTAGTGCTACTCACACACGACATATCAACCATCACACTTGACTTGTAATAGTGGTAGCAACTCTAGTAAATATACCATACCAGCATCACCTTCATCCTCATCGTCGTCATCATCATCATCATTTGCTGTTCTCTCTTCTTCTCCTCACACGCATCGCCAGTGGTGAATAATGGCAAGGTAGTAGATTCCCTGATTTGATTCATTTAGTCTTTGTCGGTAAGCCACATGAGGCAGATGACATGCTTTTGTGGTGGTATGGTGTTACGTCTGCTGGTGATCAGTGAATACTCGGTCTTTTCATCTTTTTTCATGCTTGCATACATTTTTTTTGAAAGTTGATACACATTTTGTACAAGTTTTTTTTGACGTGAAGTGAAGTTCATGTTTACTCTTTGTGCTTGTTTGTGATACTATTTTACATTTTTGTGGTGTGGTTTGGTTTGGCATTGAGAGTTTTCCACTGAGGATTTTCACAAATATATTGGACAAAATTTCAAAAAGGTATTTTAATTAAAAGTGAGTTTCCTTTTTGAAATCGGGGATATATTTTTTGATTGGATTCTATGTTACCGCGCTCTTTTATTGCTGTCTTGTTTGCTAAAAAGGTTTTCAGGATTCTGCATAATAGAATATATGCAATGCAGCAAAAGCAAAGGTATGTGATCCGGCTTTATACTTTTCATAT
>JAQFZH010002052.1:0-18149 GCA_034695485.1 Entomobrya nivalis
GGTTGTGGGTTGTGGATTTTGGTTGTGGGTTGTGGATTTTGGTTGTGGGTTGTGGGTTGTGGATTTTGGTTGTGGGTTTTAGTAATACCCAAATAAACGCCCTTAATTGTAGGTCACCTTCCAAATGTTATTTCGAGTACATATTTCAACAAGTTTCTTAGTTGTGCGTCAAATTTAATAAAGTAGAGATTTTTAAATATTTTAAGCAGTAGTACTACCGTACTGCATGATAACAAAAACATGCTAATATTTACTTTGTTTGAGGAAAGATAATTAAATTTATACATCATAGTTTGTCAGATAAAAGTAATTGCCTTTTGTGTTTGGACAATAAAATTAATCTAAGCTTTAAGAAGGAAATAAAATGCGCATATATATGTCACACAGGCATCTTAATATTGAATTACGTATGGAATAAAGTATTTACAAATCTATCTTAAATATAGTACATATAAGTTTAGATGATTATTTCAAAACATGACTTTTTCGAAGTATTAATATGAGAAGCATGTTACACCGTGCTGAGAGTTTACAAGTGACGGATGCCCATGGTTGTTGGAGAATACGAAGGCTGATTTTACATCACTTTTATTCCATCTTGTATTGAAATTACATAAATCAAGGTTAAGTAGCCTCTGCTTTTAAGTTACATTACAATAAGACGACTTTTATGATTTGTTAACCTTAAATAATTGCCATATAAAGGTGCGTTATTTTACATTTGTTTGGCATTCTTAAGTTTATTACTTTGGGATTTTTCAAGTTGTCGAAAATATCTTTATTTGTACAGAAAAAATCCAATGTCATTAACAATCATTTTATGTCTGTGTTCCATTTTTTGGTTTCCTTACTATTCTCCCAAAAGCCCGTTGATCCGACTCCGTTCTCCGCTTTTCTTTGCATTCATTATCACAGTCAGGATTGTTGATTTTTTTGATGGGAAAAGGACTTCCGACTGCGACGTACACCTGTAGTATTTTTTAAAATTGTTAAATTGAATATTCTTTATACATTTAAAATGCAGAGAATGCATTTTTATCAGTTCTTACAAGTGAGATTAGAATCAAAAGTTGAATCCACTTCATATTCACTTGAAAAATTTGTTTGATCTCCGTTATTAAAAGTTAATTGCGTGCAACTATGAACTTTCTCAGCTTACAATGTCTTTAGGCTTTAAGCGCGATGAGGGCACCAATGGCTCCAATATACTGCAACACAATAAGTCATTAAGATTCATAGCGCTTCTGAAGCTTGATAAAGTTTGTATCTTGATTGCCATAAATTTTAGTATCCATTGTACTCGCCGCTTAGACAGTAACTCACACTAAACGTAGTCTTGAAATTGATTACGAATATCCCCGTGAATCCGATCCCTGTTGACTTACGAAAGACCGCGTCTCGAAAAAACTCAACCACAATAGCCGTTCCAGGTCGTACATTGGGTGGATTTGTGTTTTCTCGTAATGATAATTCGTCCACAATCCAACTTAACTGCAAAGGTTTATTTTCAAATAAATCAAAAAAGACGGTATCTTTTGTATGCAGAGCTTATTGATATTTTTCAATGATACCCGTAAAGCAGCAAGTGATCCAAGTAACAATCCAAAGAAAACTATTCCGTTGTTCAGAATACCCGAAACCAAAACTAAAGTACCTCCCTTAAAAACATGAAAAAATACTATTGTCGAAGCTGTCGCATTCATAATCAGGTAACCAGTAAGAATCTCTCCGATAAATCTTGAAATATTTTCAGCCACATTAGTAATACGGTTTACGTCAGCTTGAGAAACATGAGCAAATAGATGTTCTGCTTGACGTGCCTCCGTTTCGTCAAAGTGACAGGTTGCGTGAAATAGTGTTCCACACGAAATCAGAATACCAATTGCAATAGTTGTTTTGATAAATATCTCATGAGAGCTTAGTGTCAACCCAACGAGTCCCCAAACGATGTTTGGAAAGGAAAGATAATCAGAAGTTGTACATTCACTGGATAAGGTTAAGGACATTTTTCCAATGCATTCAAGCGTTTCCATTATTGCAGTTTTGTCTAAGGTGCCAAAATCAAACAGTAGTTTGGCTTGGTACAACACGAAAATGCATGTGTTTGTCATAGCAAATAAAAACAGAAAGACAAAAAACTTTGCAGCATTCTGAAATAAAATAAAATTTCGTTATTATAATAGCATTTCTTTAATAGTTAATAATATTTCTTCGTACCCATTTTGACAACCTCCCGCGCGGCAGTGATAATATCATGTTGTTTGCTTTGATTAAGTTCTGCTCTTTTGAAATGGAAAACCAAATATTCATGAGCAGAAACAAAGCGTAAGAAAAGTGCATTGCCAACAAACAAAATGTGTTTCCATCGGGCTTTTCTTGAAAATCCTCAGACATTTTTGGTATGACATTTACAATTTCAATGGCATGCAGAATCATGGAGAACGCCCATAAAGTCTGTAATTTCGGAAATTTGAAGCTTGGGTATAGTTCCAAAATCTGACGTTTGAATTTAATAAATTTTTTTACCTACTTTGCTTGGAAAGGTTTTGTGGAGACTGGTAACTCGACCATTATTTGAAATCCAATACGGCAAACCACCAGCCATCATTGCAAAACAAGACCAAACTTCTAATACTGTCCATTCTTCATTTGCATCTTCATCTCGAATACTCACGTCATCATGTTCGATATCAAGGGAAACCTCCCCAGTATTTTGGGTTGAAGCACTTGGTGTTGGATCTTCGATTGGCAAATTTACAGCAGACTCATCATCAAAGTCTTTGCTTTTCTTTCGTTTTTTTAAACGAGTGGCCCTATTTGTATTTCGTACGTTCTCATCCGAGATACTGTTATCTGAATCATGAATTCCTTTGTCAACTGAATGGCTATCTGCATCCAGATCTTTTTCATTTACTGAAATGTTGTCTTTATCTTCAAAGTTTTCATGCATCGAATTAGTATCTAAGTTTTCCTTGTCGTCATCAACCAGCTCACTTAATAAATCAGAATTATTGACCTCCAATCTACCATTTCCATCATTGGTATTATTGTCATCTTCTCGCAAAAATTCATCATCATAATTACTCTCTGAATCTTGAATGCTTTCATCTTGACAATCGGCATGATGAGTACCCTCTGACACCAATCCACTAACTAAATCTCCAACGCTTCCATTAACCGAATTATTGTTAGCATTATCAATGTTTTCATTGGCCAGATTATCGTCTCCATCGTTCGCATTTTCATCAGGTAAAATATTATCAACAGGCTCAGTAAACTCATCAACTAAATTAATTTCCTCGAAGGATCCATCCACCAAATGGTTTTCTCCACGGCTACCGTTACAGCCACTTGAATCTTTTCCTATTGAAATATTTTCAGTGTCAACGTTACCTTTCGTGTCAACCATTGTTCCACGCACTCCATCTGATTGAGACAAATTATTGTTTTCTACTGGCCCGATTTCACTACCTTCCGATGCGCCCCAACTCTCTGGATCACTTAAAGTCTCTGGGCCACTCCATCCTTCTACTTCACTTTGAATCTCAATGCAATCTAATTCTCTATTGTCAGTCATTAGTTCATCGTTAGCAACATCGTCACTAACCTGATTTGGTTGGCCACTCTCAGTTTCTTCATGTGGTTGGAAAGTGTTGTCTGGGTTTCTCCGGAATGCTAGGAAACCGGAGATGTCTCCAAATGCATCATCAATTATGTTGTTCCTCGACATAATTTTTATTTATGCTGGAATATCATCAAACCCGTTTTATAATGTTAATAAAATGCTTTCCCGATAAAAAATATTAAGAAAGTATTATGCAACAATTTGCATGAAAAGAAGCCTTTCACGAGATATTACCCCAAATTCAAATGTTTACATTAGCGTGGATACATAGCGTATAATTAGGGCAGAACACTTTTAAAATAAATTATTATAATCGTTAGATGCTTGGAATTGTAAAATCGTCTTCTATGCATGGTTTTGTATAAAAGTTGAGTTCTGTTTTGCATTACCTCCGCATATTCAAAATGTTTTACACCATATGTGCATGCACACATATGTACCACCCACTAGGTTATTAAACCAAATTTACAACATGAGCTATCTTAAGAATATCTTCCTAAAGCTACGTTCGGATTTTACATAAATAAACACGACGACTTAACAGTGGTGAACTGGAAAAATACGCACATGTGTTCATGTTAAAATGATCAACATTTTGTTCGATGACGTATATTTGTAACAAAATGCTTGTACTTACATTTGTATAAATATAACATTCGTACTTTCAAGTTCTAATTTTGAAATGCATTTGTTTTCTTCAACGTTCTAAAATGCACGTTTAATATAACTGTAGTTACTTTTAACAGTATAAAATGTTTGTGAAAAAGTACTACAAAGTGTATAAGAATAGATCATGCCGTAATATGTTATGTTAGAGATATACTGCACAGACGTCAGTAAACATTTCAGTGAAAGTTTTACAGGGAAAAGTGTACATTGTATCTGTACATCTTCCAAAGATCGTAACAAAATAATATTACCTTTAAGTAACAAATTTTCTGCTGCAAGATCGTAATTCCAAATCATTTAAACCGTATTCCATATTTATATACTACTTGCTTCTTTTAACCAGTTTACTTGCAAAAGCAAAATATCGATTTATACAAAACGATAAATATTCACCATAAAATAGGTAGCGATTATTTCAATATGAACATTGTAAACATGGACGGATTGTCGATTGAAGCTCTACTTGTGTATCTCATACATTCGTCGTGGAATAGATGGCATTCTTTTTGTAAATTTATTCCCAATATGTATGTATATCTAGTTTATCTAATTTTAGTCAAAATATAAACATAGCATGTATTTTTTGGAAAACTTCCTATACTAGACTACTAATGTTACAAGGTACAATATCCGGAATCGTTATCAGGAATTTTCAAGCATAAAATGCAACACATCGAACATGATGACAATGTTATATAGTCAAGGTCGTGATACACAAGATTAAACTATGACTACGCTTCAGTTTAAGTACAAATTTTCATTTGTACCAAATACTTCAAATATATCATGAAGTCATGAAGAACGTTCATGCAGCCTATACCCAAAATAACCCCCCATCGATACTAACCACCCACCAGGAAATCAAACAATTATTACAGGGCAGAAATTTCCATGATATCTTTTTCTTTATCAACGTATATTATTCTAAAGGCAACGTATGTGCTACTAGTTAGTCTTATTTTTACAATTTAGTACAACACAAACTCCATTTTATTGCATACTGCAGTAACAGGAAGAGTATTGAAGATAGTTCTTTCAAATATAATGTCCATTTTGTATATGTTACTAAACACGCACATTTAATACCAGGGTCCCCTATACTTACAACAAAAATAGATTTCCGATAGGAAAACTATTTCAGCTCCTGTACTTAATGGGGTAAAAATGGAAATAAACTGTTTATAAAGATCAGAGTTCAACCACAATAAGCATTCATGCATACACACTACATACGTGATATAATAATAGCGATAACCATATGCAATGTCTTGTTGTGGTGCTCAAAATAAAGCAATCATAAATCAAATTGGTGATATCATGCCAATCATCTGCCCAAAACCTTGCTAGCCTCTGTTGTGAATGCTATCTGAGTCAGTCGATGCATTCAAAGTGAAGGCCATCGATTTGATGTGTTAAAAGTGTTCTAACTAGTTGCTTAGTGACTTGACCTTTCTCCAACTGCAACGTCAGTCTTGTTTTTCTTAAGCACATATATGTAGACATATTATTACTATGCTTTCTTATATTTTACACAAAACATGAGTTCTGTATATTCACATATTAATGTATGTACGTTTTGAGTTTGCAAAAATATATCCAGTCGTCATGCATAACCAGAAAACTTTGTGCTATATTCAATTTGATATACTTTTCCTACATTATAATGTCGTATATTCCATACTATTTTTGGTACTGTCAAAAGAAATACGGCTATACCAGAAGCGCTTCTCTCTGGAAAAATATTAATACTAAACACCCAATAGTTGTTCAAACAAAAATCTCACCCTTATGTATATATGTCGTTCTGTCCATATGTATATGACTTATATAGTTGACTTGCTACCCAGAATTATTTTCCCGTGACTATAATAATGTATTATCCTTTGAATGTAATATCTTCGTATCTTCCTATACATTATTTGCCTAATCGACTCATGGTTAACAAATAGTGTTTTATAGTTTGAAGCATGCACTTGCATGTATAAAAATTCCAGGATTCATGTTAAATGGATGCTTAAACAGAACGTATTACAACCCCCATTAATAAACATGACGTATTGGTTAAATAAAATGCGGTTGATATATATATCAAGCGATCCCTTACAAACTTTCACGTAAGACGCTACTTACGCGAAATATCAATAATCATAAATGTAGTCTTCGTCTAGTGCTCAAGGTCAACATACAAAATACGAACTGTTTACGTTTTTAACGTCACATGAAACATTAATATATTAAAAAAGCGCTCGGGTCAAAGTCTAAATTTTAACTGACAAATTGTAACGATTTATGCAACTTCAAACAAAATTATTTTTCAAGTAAATTAAATTAAATTTGAATACTTACCTTTCAGGCAACTTCAAACAGTTATATAAATTTATGTTATATTTTAATTTCACAAATATTTTAGAAAGGGTAGTCTTAAGATATAAGGAACGTTAAGGATAATTTATATTCCTTGAGTCACTTTTTCCCACAGATTAATTTTTGAAACTTGCCAGCTTAGTTCTAAAATAAACATATCTAAATCAGCACGAACCTTGAATCCGTTTAGGGATGAAGCAAATTTGGGAAATGCTACAACTTTGAATAACTAATTAATTCACAGATTCGGAGATTACCAGTTTTCAATAAACTTGCTCAGCTTCTTCTCTAAAATACGAAGTAAGTAAACTAACTAGGCTTACGGTCCACAGACTTATGCTATTAATTATAATTCAAGTATTTTATTAACAGGTAAACAATTTAATGTAAATATCAAATAGTGTCACTTGTTTACCAAGAAAATCACTTTTGTTACAAAGAAAGCAGAATTTATGTTCCACTGCAAGCCCCTGCATTTTTCAGAATAAACTGTCTTGCGATATATTGCTGGCTGACTCATCAAATTGTTTTGTTTCATTAAAAATGGGATACTTATAATATTGTCCATTCGCATTACCTTCAATTTTGTATTTATAATACTTAAAGTTATATGCGTAAAGCGGTGATATAAAAGCCAATGCAAATTTCCTCTTATATCATATAAAATATGCATATACTAGTAAGTGCTCATATTTATGTGCAGCATTACCCTCGACAGAACAAAATATTGTTCGTGTATATCACATTTAACTTCTAAATTTAGTTAGTGAAGCCTATTATATCAACTCCATATTGATATGCAAATAAACATTATATGCATACAAACGGTTGCTTGAATAGTCTGATTACCACAACTATCCAACTAGCCACTATTTTAGGAGGACAGGTAATACTCTGCAACCCCCAGAGAAAAGTGTGTACACTCTAAACGTAATACGTAATATACATAAATTAGTATTTGTCTACCATTTGTATTTATGTGTATGTTTGGAAACATTTAAATGCCAAAACAACACTCAATCGATTTGCATAAATTATTTTCCAAAGGTACAATGCTTTCACACGTATGGGTAAAATACAAATGTGTTGTCTGATAACATTTCTAAGTAGTGTTAAAAAGGGTAGTCGTTCAAAAGCGCAATGTATTAAAAAGGTAGTAAAATATCGAAATAACTATTTCATATTTTTGTTTGGCCATAAATTTGTGTATGACGTTTCTGACAAATCTCAAAAGCCTGAATGTGTGATGCAGTTCCCATACTTTAATTTTTTTAATATTGTGTGAATATAATGATTGAACAGTTTAACAAGTATATCGTCCTTTCAAGGTTTTCATGTTTCCTTACAACAAAGTACAAAATCTAAATAAAAAATGCGTAACTATTTTAGCAGCTACCATTTTATAGTAGATTGAATTAAGGGTAATCCGATATTTTTTCAAATGGATAACCAAGCTAATAATAATTTAACTTTAAGCAAATTCGACGATGCAATATTCTGTATTTTTTGTTCCTTTAGAAATAAACCTGGTATGATAGTTAATACTTGAGAATATAGTACGGAAAATGTTATGCTTTAGCAATTTTTATTTGTCGTGCACATGGAAGAAAGTATTTTATTTTGAATTTACATAATGTAAACTTTTGGCTTTACATTTAAGGTAGTCCTGCTTCTTTAAAGTTTCACAAAATCATTGGTGAAAATATATTGCACACTTGGGAATTTCAAAATTAGACATGACTTTTAGTTTCATAGTCTGTCTTTATACCTCTACTTGAATTTAAATAATTTCTGCTTTTAATTTTCTGAATCCAGTGTTTGCCAAAACCATAATAAATCCATTTTGATGATACTGGTTACAAAATAAATATGACAAAAATATTTACATTGCATTAGACACATTGTGCGATTAAGGCTGTTTTTAAAGGTGGATGACTTTTTTTTGAAATGCGACTTTGTTTTTTTGTAAACTCCAATACAAATCACAATCTTAATTTTCCCCCACTTTTTATTCAAATAACTATGCCATTTGCATAACTAACTGCTTTCATATTATATCTGTAACATGTATATATTTCTAATATACATATGCTTAATGATGGTAACACGACCCGTTTAAACGTACTTATTGTTTACTTCTTGGGTTTATAGTCAAGTTCTTGTTCATTCGCTCTATGTTTTGCTGCATGGCAATCCGAGTCGCAATTAGGATTTTTGTTCCTTCTCAACTGAATTCCAATTGAAAAGTTGATCTGTTAATAAAAGAACAAAAATTTAAACTTTCAAATATTTTATAACTAGAGAGATTAATAAATATGAAGAATATTTTACCAACAAGAAAAAGAACAAAGCAGGAAACTACAAAAAGCTGCATTTCTGCTGTGAAAAATAATAGAATGCCTTAAAGTGAATAACTGCAAAAAGGTTCCCGGCGATTTTTGTCACACTGAGAACACCATTTAATGAATATACCAAGCATTGTAAAATGACTCACAAATACTCTCATTAAACTTCAATATCTTGAATATTTCCAACTCTTTGCTTGTTCTACTTTGGTGGGGTTTATTAGCTATTGTGTTTAGGTAACCTTGCGAAATACAAAAAGAATTTTACATAAGTGGTTCGACACATAATTCTTTTACAAAATAAAGCTAAATACATAACGTAATACTATTAAATAGTTTAATATATAAACAAACTGGCAAATCACAAATTTCATAAAACGGGATAAAGAATGTACAAAGCATTTTTAATGCAAATTGGCTACATAAAATAACATGGTGAAGATTCAAGTTTATTCGTTAATAATTTTCCATACACTTGCATATATATACAAATATACTCACTTAAGAATTTTATTTCATTTTATGTTAAAATATTATAAAAATTGATTATGCTTATTAAACCAGTACCAATAATATAATTATCTATTTTATAAATATATGTCATATAAACTCTCATACAAGCTTGTTCCTTGAATCCCAACTACAGCTAATCTAGACTAGTTGCTCTTTAATGTTGCCTCTGCCTTCAATAACCATATTTGCTGTTCATGTGTGTTATACATTTAAATATATCTCAATTATTTAAAATACTTTGAATTTTAACCTTGAAGAATTTAAGCTGACCTTGAAATGTTTTATTTTTATTAGTTTTGCAAACTTGTCATTTTCTTGGCAACCCCTTATTAACTTATATTTTATTTTAAGTTCAAACGATAAAAGTTGGATCAAGAAAACTTTGGCAAACCTGGAGGCAAATACTTCACATCATTAACACTAAGCTCATCATAGATTCAATCATAAATTTCACTATATTCACACCAGTATCCTTTTCATAAAAGTTGAGATATCCAAAGTATATTCGAATGTCTCCGGTTGCTCTGACATCACGTCTGATTTCACGCAAAGACCTTGTGGGGCAAGAATTTTCTATATTTCTTGTAGCCACCAAGTTATTCCATCCGTATTTCACTCTTTTGCTTACTGCATTAACCGTACCCGGAATAGAATATGCCACTGCCAAAAATATAGTCACAACAATCAATGTGTATATTGCCATCACAAGTGTGTCTATAGTTGCAGTGGATCGTAAATTGCCTTCTAAAGCTACAGTACCAGACATAATGATAAATATGACAATACTTATTTTATAAGGTAGCGCAACGCTGTTTTGAAAGCAATTATTGATTAATTGTGTGTAAATAATAATTCGTCTGTATTCTGAAATCAATGATTTAAGTTTATGCCCTAAGTTGAGTGCACCTTTTATATTTGCTTGAGAAGCGTTAATTTTGTTTGTCAAAACTAAAGTTCCTAGATAACTTGAAAACATTATTTCATACACAAGAAAAACGACTAGTCTGCAAATATACCAGGTATTCCAAAGATCATATGCTCTGAAAACGATCATGAGAACACGAGAATACATTGACAAATTTCCAAGGTCTTGTTCCAGATATGCTGTGATTGGATCAAAGTTTGAAATTAACGACATCGCCAAGTATAGTATTGACACAGTAGTTGATACAAGCGAACTACCGAGTACAATTACGGTGGCACCTAACGACGACCTTACAATGTCGACATTAAATATACTGTTAACGACCGGTGGTAGCTCATTGCCTTTTTGTAGTGGAAATACGTATGCAATAAGTCCACATGAGAAGAAAACTAGCCATGAGCCTATTCGCATCATCTGATTCCCATCAACTGAAAGTCCGTCAATTTGAACTGCTTTTAATAAAAATAGTCCTTTGGCCAAATATGCAAGTATGTGTAATAATAAGACCAACTGCAATGGATACTTATAGTTTGGTGTAGTTTTTATGTTAATTATGTCTTGTTGAGGAGTTTCCGAGAGTTTGAATGGGAAAGTGTTGAAACTAAGTTGGTTTAATAAACGCAACTCTAACGAATATAGGAACTTAAGTGAGGGTCTCTTCCAATTTGTTATACTCGCAGTCATATTTGATTAATCAAGAAGCAAATGTGAAATTATAAGTAATTGAGAAATTACGGGAAAACTTTAAATGATATACTTTATAAGTTATGGTTAAATACAAACAAGTTACGATCGTTTTATGTGGTAATTCTTTGTGATAAATACATTTAAAAACTTGTCAAGAAACACATACGTCCTTGGCCACATTCGCAATTAAAACTTAAAAGAAACTCGTACATTAAGCAGAAAACGGTTTAGGGCTGTTCAATTAAGTGCCAAGGTGGACCAATTGTTAAGAATGTTAAACCAAAATGGATTAGTCAAAGCAGGTTTATTTTATAGAGAAAACGTTTTTCTTGCCATATAGGTTTTTATAATATATTTATGCGAAAATTCGCAAATTTATCGTATTTAAACAAGGCATCGTTTTATAACTATTCTTTCATAAGCTAAAATTAAGTGCTTTTGTAACACATGCTAAGCCTGATGGTTTATTACTGATATACATTACAAATTTACGAGGTTACACAAGTAGGTCTTGACGTAACGATATACGACGTGATTTCTAACGATAAGTCGTGAAAGCGGCGTAATATATTTGGTTATTCATAGAGATTGGGCCGATCCCAATATATTCCCGTGTTTAATATCTTGAACTTGAGCGTTCAAATTTGATATTATATTGATGAGGTTAATACATTCTAATTTCTTTTTCGGATTAAGTATGCTGAAAGTAGTATTTTCCGCAACAAATCTGGCATTTAATATAATGAGCTTGATGGAGTGTTCAAATTTGATATTGCATTTCTGAATTTCATATATTCCCATTTCTTCGTATGGTTACGTATCCAATCCTAATAGCGATATTTTAAACTGCCGCTTCTCGCTCGGTATCGATTTTTTCTGGACTTCGGTATGAACAAATTTGACAGTTTTGCAAAACATGCTAAGTTTGAGTGAGCAACGTTTAAGTTTAATAATTGCGTTGCTGAAAGAACTATGAAATAGAATTTAATTTTTAATTCTAATAAAGCCTAGCACATGGTTTTTACTTACACTCGACGTTGTTGAAAATTGACATGGGTCGTAGGAGAAATTGGTCGATGTCATAAAAATAATCATTATATTAACTATAATCGTAGCTGCCGGTTGTCCATCCATTTTTTAATATTTCGGTTGTTTTGTTGCTACGTAACTAACATTGGCATGAAAGCGAGCGCAACGTAGGTCTATTATCATGAAATAAAACTTATATATCGGAATTTACAAGAAAAATTTCCCACACTCTTTATTTATTACAGTAACTGTACGTGTAGACTTACAAAACTCCAGTTTAATTGGAAGACATAAGGTAAGGATTAAAACGAGCAATATGATTAAATGCTTCTATGTGTTTAGTGAAAATGCCGACTACTTTATAGAAACCCATGCCTCAAGAAAATGGCATATGTAACATACATTGGCATTTGAAATATATTTTGTTTTTGAGATTTCATGGTTGTGTCTTTATTTCCCTATACTATAATAGGTACCATATATACTCTATTAACGTTAAATGAAAGTCGTTTGTGAATCATGGCTTATTAGATGACATTTGTGCATATTTTTTAAATAAAAGTATAGGAGTACTATGGTGATCATACTGAATACAATAAAATCTCGCTATATCTATCTCGAAAAACTTGTGCATAAATAGGGTTAAGTCTATCAGCTCGATTATGATTGCGTGATACATCGTACTTTCCTTTCACCGTTAAGTGTGGAAACAAACCTTTTTAAGTCCATAAAACTTATTACAATCGCTAATATTTCTATTATAATTCGTACTGTAATTTTTCTGTCACGATTGTTGAGTTCGAGGAATAATTGTAACCAATGGACAATGATGTATTTTGCAACCAATTTCCGAGTAAATGGTGGTTTTTATTAGAAGTATATATAAATGGTGTTTGAAAACTGTTTATTAACTACATTGTCCCTGTAATTGTAAGTCCAAATATGATATTTATCCAAAAATCTCGCCATATTGCTTGTATGTTTTGGTTTGATGAAAACTTTTCAATATTGTCAGATTTATTTCTCTTCGGTTTGCAAAATGATCAAAAGTCTTAAACTAAGACTCCTTATGACAAAAAATATGTTAAGAATAGAACTAGCATTTTTAGCCCATTTTTATAATAAAATTAACCCATAGGCAATGTTACGTAGTATAGTTTTATATACATAAATATTTGACAATATGTTAAGTTTTATTCATCCATTATATTTTGTAAATACTTACTCCAACGTCAATTCACACCATCAAAGCACTGAACGTTTTCTAAATCTAATCTTCACAAACGAATATATAATTGCTTTTAGATCAAAAGCACAACTAAATTGTCGACACATAAGTCTACGTAAATTACAAACAATAATAACAACATACAAAAGTAGATTCTTTAAGATTAATACAATACCTTAAATCCATCAAATAAAATCCCCATTGAGAGAACTAACTAACTACACTAATATAATACTTTGCCGGAAACTGAGCAGTACATATCCTACGTAACAATAATTATACCATAGAATGGTTAGTTTTTTGGGACCTAAATGCAGACATATAAAACGACCTAAAAGAGTACCTTTAGTTTAGTTTACTGAAGTTAAACATCAAGTTAATCTAATTTACAGTATTGTTATTTTGGGGATAAACATACTAAAAGCCACGTAATTCGTTTATTAATATTACTTATCAGCAATAAACAAAACACGTTTTAGATCAATCATCAGGTTTTATTTATTAAATACCTATACCTTGACTTTGGACACTTTTTTATTTTACATAAACGATTAAATATGCAATCCGCCCAATTATTCTTGTCCACAACTTTATGTTCTGGATATTTAATTTAAAGCTGGATTTCATATTTCTTAGTATTAATTTAACCGCCAAAAGAATTTTCAAAATTAATTTTTTGACACAATTTAAAAAATTGTTTCTTGCTTCAATCAAACAAACTAGCAATCCTAATAAGCAGCCTGATAAAAACAACACAAACACAACTAATATACTTCCATCTATCGTCGGAGCTTCAGGTTGTTTCGGCTCAGATATTGGAATTTGGTCCCCTCCCGCAATAAATGTAGCCCACCATTCAAGCAGAGCAGCGCTTTGAATTCCTCTTAACTTTCTTAACATGTACGGTGGCACAAATCCATTTAATATGGCATGCATATAAAATGGCGAGTAGGCTTCTTTGCTGACGCTAACTGGAAATTTAGGATTCATACTTAATACATGTCTAGCAAAGCTTTTGGCTTTGTACTGTGGGAGAAGAATGGCGGTGCGATTGCACTTTATTAATTCATTTCTAAGTACATCTTCTTCCATGTCAAAAAACCACTGTCGAAAATCTCCTTTAAAAATTTCACTGTAAGGAGACAAATAGTCATAAGCTCCTTCAAGATTGATAATATGTAATGGCGCGAGTGTTTCCACAAAATATCCAATGACAGAAGGAATTTTTGGATGTAATTCACTTTGTTTCACTAAACTAATTTGTAATTTGGTTAGATTTTGACCATCAATCCCATATTCCCAAAAGGACCTTCCAGCTTTTTTCATTAATGTTTGGAAGTTCTTAGCAAAATCAAAGCGAACTTTTATCTCTGAATAAACAGTAAACCCATTCAAATGTATACCATGTTTCATAAAGTTGTATTTTACGTGCTTATCTGGATTTTGAAATTTCCACAGTGTAGGATTGCGTTTTTCCCAAACCATCCCATGTTCTATATCTATGGTTCTTGTGTAAATGGACAGATTTTCTTGTATCATCTGATCCAAATGCTCATAAACTAACACCTTCCTAGACAAAATCATATTGTAAACGTTTGTATTTTTGTACGCATTACTAAGCACAATTCCAAGTAGGGAAAACGCACCTATCATCCACCTCAGCCGAGGAATTCGAACAACAGATGCTAAGAATGGGTCACCTTGCTCAAGAAGTACTTTAATTACAGAAAGCAAATGTCTCGAATGGGAAACCGGTAGCCAAAGGTGTTTAAATGCGCAATGCAGTACTACCATAGTAAACAAAATGAGTAGCCAAGTGGGCAAATCGTAAGCGTTGATTAGCTCATGAAACGCGTACTGCGACTTGCCTCTTTCTCCACAAGCTACAAATCGGAGATTGCTTAGTGTCGAGTTAACCGTTAGTCCAATTTTGAAGGGCTGTATTGCAGTTCCTTTCAAATGCCACACCATATCAATTCCACCAAAAGCAGTTAAACGAAGCTTTTTCTTATTATCCTTTAGTTTAACTCCATTAACACATTTTCTGCCATTTTCATTAGATATGACGTAGGAATAGTTTGCCATGAAACCTTGTAAAACATATGCATAAGCATGAAACAAGCGCTCTTCATCATTTTTTGGAAACGGTTTGATAAAATGTGATTTTGTGCATCGATACTCGTTTACACACAATGCCATGTGTCGGTACAAGCCAAGCTCGGAAAAACTTCTGAAACCGAGGCGTCTTGTGTTTCCCCAAAAGTATTGTGCAGTGTCGGGGAAAAAGGCGACTTGTTCAATTTTGGCTCTGTTTGTGGTTTCGTGGTTGTATTCTAATTTTTCAAAACTTGCTTTAAAGCCCAATATTTTTCGGCTTCGAAGGACAAAATGTTGAGTGATTTTTCCCACACAGGGCTCTCTTTGGTTATTTGGATTGCATTTTGCTTCAATAATTATCTCAATAAATATATGCTGGATTAGGGATTCTTTAAAACTAATCTGGTTAGATTGACGTGGGCTTGTGTATTTTCTCCATTTGAGAAGTTCTTTATTTGTAATGAGCTCCCACGTGACGGCAAAGTCGATAAAGATTGTTATTGGATAAACTGATTTCGGATCTAGATGCTGCCGACGATAGCTAAATGTCCAAAAATCTTCTTTCGTCCAATAAGCCTTTTTAGATTGAAGAAGATATATATTTAACTCACAGTTCCAAGGTTTCGAATTTAATGCGAAATTCTCCAAGTTTAATTGAATGCAAGAGAAGTCTGTAAAGAAATTGGAGAAACTACATGGAATCCATTCAATTTCGCTGGTAATATTAAACGGCTGTAATTCTTTGGCAACCCATTTCCATCTTGTTTTTGCTTTTCCGACACTTCCATTTACAACTGCCGATGTAGATAGCACACCTAAGATTGGATTTCGAAGTATCAAGGGGTATTCTACGTCGATTAAGTCAATTAATTGAACGTTTACCACATCTATCAAACAGTTTTGAAAACTTTGTCAAGTGATTGTTAAGATTTTTAATGTCAGGGAGGTTTTCTGATTTATTAGCATGGTTCTTTGTAGGCTTAAACTCATGGATAAATTTATCTTTTTGAGATTTTGTTGGGGCTATCCATAAGGTAGTGTACACTGTAACAATCCAAGCTTCGAATTTCATGATGGTTTGGATTATTTCAGAAATATATTAAACAAAATTTTGCTACTGTCCGGACATGGTGCCTTGAATAAGTAGACAGCAAATGGTAGTTCTCCTTTGAAAACAATCGCTCCAGACTAACGGATCCACGGCATGCTTTCAATATTTTTCATTAAGTTAAAATATAAATGTAAGGCGTACGTAACTCGAAAGGTACCTTAGAAAGCTTTTTGCGAAATTGGGGCATGAAATAATATCTTATGCAGTTATTTTTGTTGGGGTCAATAAAACCAAATGTGAAAACAAACTACGTACTACGGAGTTGGTGTCGTCCGTTTTATATCATATTTAAGGTGTGGTGTTATTGATTATTGGGGATATTTGTGAAATCACGTTTTACAACACTTCGCAGCACAAAACGGCATTACAAAGAAGGAACTTTGAACAACTTCGTGTTGATTTTTTAATAACTTATTTTGACTTGTAGTGTCTACATAGACACTTGAGATTAGAAAACAATTGTAATTGCTTATTATCGACAACCGCAAGATGTGAACAAACTACTAGAGCATACTATTAATGAGAAATATGGAAATGAGAAGAAAAAAATTCGGATCCTTTCAAAACTCTGCCGATTATAATGTAAAAATGCATGGTTAAATATTGTAATATTTTTTAAACAATTGCCCATGCAAGTGACCTTATAGGCTTATACATTCGCTTATAAATTTTATAACATAGTTTTACAATATATGTAATACAAATACAATCGGTTAAGTACAAGATTTAACCAATCTAGTGGCCAAAGTATTTCTATCAGAGTTCATACCTATATTTTTAACACAGTTTCAATAAAACCACTGGCAAATTGTTTACATCATTAATACTAAATTCACAAGCCTAGCAAATGTCTTCTACAAACTTTCAATGTTGTTGAGAATTGACTTGGTTCATACCCGAAATTGGTCGATAACATGAGAAATAATAATAATTTTAACTATGACCGTAGCTGCCGATTTTCCATCTTTTTATTAATCATTTAGTGCTTTTGCTGCTATATCACTAAAGGTATCTTGAAATCGAGCTCTATGTAGATCAACAATCACCGAACAAAGAATGGTATATTCTCGTTAAAAGAAGTGACAAACATTTATTTATTTTAAGCTCATATTTATATTTACGTTTATATTGGCTGACTAAATTTATTGCGTAGTTTTACAACATATTAAAATTATGATCGGTTGTTACAATCGAACTAGTTCTAAATAAATCAATATGTATTCTATGACTTTATATCATTTTGACTTTAAACCAATATGTTTGTTAAATTTAAGGAAAAGCAAATATAAACCAGCTAATCTTAAATGCCAAATGTCTAACCGTATCTGTGATAAATGCGTTTTTTGGTCATGGGGGTTCTACATTTTAATCTATTATTAACTACCGATTAGCGTAGCTAGGTAGTTAATGAGATTACAATCCTGTCTGTCTGTGTGTCTGTCTGTGGACACGATTTCTTGAAAACTACTTGACCATTTCACACCAAACTTGGTACACATACACCTTGGGTCAAGACCTTCCTTGGGATTGATTTTCAGACCCCAATGACCCCCCTG